>CAKNXH010059174.1:9027-20851 GCA_932178445.1 Andricus quercusramuli
TATTATATTATATTATATTATATTATATTATATTATATTATATTATAGATGACTCATCACCTAGCAGCCTGCATATCTAGACTCCGTCTTAATTCGTCTTAATATCCAGACTCCGTCCGAAAAAGTTTATCCAGAACCTTCCCTACCTATCTACTGTCAACTTTTTCGCTATTTTTTTAGACTCATGTTCAATTTCTCGACTATTTGATCATATAATGTGTGATATAAGTTAATTACAATGTATTTACGATATGTTGCAACAATAATATATAAGGAATGTTGAGATTAAAATAATTTTCATTGAATTTGAATTACAAGAATATATTTAAAAGTGATATATTGCTCTTTATTTGACGAAAAAATTAATTTTCGGTATCTAAATAAGTTAAAAATGTTTTCAAGTGTAACTAGATTTACACTTGTACAGTTAGGAAGTAATTTACACGGAGAAAAAAATATGGCTATAATAGTAAGAACACTAGTCATGCTTTTGCCGCAGGTTTCATTCAATGCTTTCGAAGCCGTTATCCCTCGCGAAAATAGCTCGAACTTCGCCTTCCTATATTTGTAAAGAACTCACTCTATTAGAGTATGAGTACTCTTGCAAAAGAGATATTAGGCCACGCCTACTTACGAACCTAGCTTCACAGCAAGCACCGGTACGCGTGGCCTAACATCGCTTTTGCAAGAGTACTCATAAGAGGATGGGTTTTCTTACAACCGTAGTCAGGCAAAGTATCTTAATGGTATGAGTCATTTAATGCTAAAATTGTTTAACCTAATGCCAATATTGGTAGGAATTCATACCAATTTCGCACGTGAAGTTCCGTGCTGTAATATTAAGAGCACAGCCTACTATAACAGTGCGATTTTTTTCTCCGTGTAGATACCGAAAATTAAGTTTTTTGTGAAATAAAGAGCAATATATCACTTTTAGATATTTTCTTGTAATCCAAAATCAAAAAAAATGATTTGCATATCAACATTCTGCACATATTATTGGTGTAAAATATTGAAAATACATTATTTTTAACGTATATCAGACATTTCGTGGTCAAATAGTCGAAAAAATTGCCTTAAATTTAAGAAAATAGCGAAAAAGCCAATTTTTTTGATATTTTGAAATTTCAAGGTCACTTAGGCAGGGTAAAAAATATTTGAATCATTTTTTGCTATATAAGTACAAATCCCCTTCTTTCGAACTATTTTTTCTGATAATTTATATACCGAAAATTAGTTTTATTGTCAAATAAAGAGCAATATATCACTTTTAAATATATTCTTGTAATTCAAAGTCAATGAAAATTATTTTAATGTCAACATTCCTTATATATTATTGTTGCAACATATCGTAAATACATTCTGATTAACTTATATCACACATTATATGGTCAAATAGTCGAGAAATTTACCATGAGTCTAAAAAAATAGCGAAAAAGTCGACTTTTAAGGAGGATAAAAAATATTTTAATGGAATTATCGCTATACAGGTATGAATTGACTTGCTTTGAAATATTTTTATTGATAATTTGAAAATAAAAAAAAAATAAAATTTCTGTTCAAATTTCAAGAATTGCTTCATTTTTTGTGATTTTTAGCTATATCTACTATGCGGAGACAGAAGAAATTTTTTTTTTGAAACTTTAGGGGAGTGTTTCTGATTCCCAAAATAAAGTTTTCATTGCTATTAGAACTTCGCGCAAACAACTTTATTTTTTTCGATACGCCATAATATAGGGGAGAGTAGGGTAAAACCGGGTACTTTGTCTTTGATGGCATTTTGTGCAAAAACGAAAAGCCAAAAAGCTTTTATTTGAAGTGAGAAGTTTTCTGTGACTCTTTAGCTACAAGAAAGTGAATTCAGATATGCAATGAAAAATTTTCTTCATATAAAAAAAAATGTTGAAAAAAAACGCGTAAAGCTAATTTTTTTCGAAAAACTTTTTTTATCTTTTTTTAAAGTGCTTTTTATCGTTATTGTTTTACTTTACCTAGTTGTCATTCCCAGCTCCTCAATTAAATGCAGATTTTTGTTCAATTTGAGACGCTCATATTTTTAAAAGGTAGCTTTTTTTTTTAAATTTGAAATTATTCAATTCTGATCGTTTTGAAATAATCCTTCTCTAAAAAATAGGTGTGCCTCGAAAGCCTTTGTTGTTTACTTTATTTTCAAATATCAATCAAAAGTTGTATTTTCGCAACACGTGAAAAATTTCCATTTTTTCATTGCATTATTTTAATTGAAATAATTATGTTTGAAAACCAAAAGAAACTCAAGAAGACCATTTTTGAGCTAAAAATTACATTTAAAGTTAAAATAATTATTCAAAAAAGAAAAAGGGAATTTTCAACAAAATAGTTAATTTTTCAACCAAAGTGATGATCCTTCCATAGAAAAAATGAATTCTACCAACAAATACTTTAATTCTCAATCAAAAACACGTCGAATTAAACCAAAAAATACAAATTTTCAACAAATTATTTGAATCAAAAAGAGGAATTTTTGAGAAAAAAGTTGAATATACAAACCAAAAATATGCACTTTCTACCAAAATAATTTCATTTTCAACCGAAAAAAGACGAGAAGTGAATTTTAAACTAAAAAAGATTAATTTTCTAAGAAAAATGGACGAACTACATTTTCAGTCAAAAAATATATTTTCAACAAAAAAAAATAAATTTTCAACAAAATAGTTGAATTTTTCATGAAAATAATTAATCTTCAGCCAAAAATGAATGTTTAACCCGATAGTTGAATTTTCTACAAAAAAAAGATAAATTATCAACAAAATAGATGAATTTTCAACGAAATAAATAAATTTTCAACCAAGCAGATGAATTTTTAACCAAGAACATTAAATGCCTATCAAAAAAAATATTGGGACAAAAAATGGAATACTTAAATTTTCAGTTAAAAAAATTAATTTTCAATAAAAAAAACTAATAGAGAAAAACCGGGTACCTATGAAAATAATTTTAAAACTTATTAAAATTAAGAAAAATCGAATTTATTGTAATCAAATATAATAAACATTGGTATGCTGAGTATCTTGGGTACACTCACAAAGGTTTTAATATGATTAAGACTATGATATTCAGCATCCTAGATGTACTGACGATGGATTTAGCAGTAATCACACACGAATTTGCCCTGTTTGACATTGCTGCATGCTATTTAGGGCACACAGTGCAATTCTGAATTCACCCCTTAGTCGATACAGATTAGAGCTCATTCCAAAAAATGCAAGCTTTATCAGTGCCTGCTTCCGGTTCCTTTTCTGATGAAAAATCATCCTTCTTTCTCTTCTATGTCTTCGATGTCTTCAGTGCTTGAGGGCAGCTTTGCCTATCAGACTCACTTCTGTGCATTAGTGGCATCGTCAAATTAAAAAAGTTCATTGTTAGAAATTATTAGAAAACGTATGAGTAAATTCTGAAATTCAGATATCATGTAACATTTTTCATGATTATTTTCTCCTGTGTGACAACAACCAATGTTTTTTTTTTGAAAGGGGTTATTACCGTTGATAACATAATACTCACATATAATAATAATAATTTTCGATACACTTATATAAAATTAGAAACTACTTCTACGTTTTTTGACAGTTTTTTGCCACTTTATGGCACGTTGGGTAAGGCCCAGTACTACCCGGTCTTACCCCTACAATCAGTACCCGGTTTTACCCCCACATGTAATAAATAACGAAACGTTGTGCTCACGTGTTTCTGAGCATAAACAAATGATGATAACTATTGCTATATACTCTATAATAGGTACGGAATCAAGTGTTCCACTTAGCTGTACATCTTCTGTACGACTGCAAGAACCACGGTAACGTACTTGTCACCAAGAATTGTAACATTCAATCACAAAAAATTTGGTATTGTCTCCTGAGACAAAAAACACATGTGGCTAGACACTTTTCACGAAAATAAGGCCAGGGCATCTAAATAAACAAAATATATCAAACTAGACCCAGGGGGCAGCACGATACACGAGATATAGGGGGTACCCGGTTTCACCCGCAACCCGGTTTTACCCTACTCTCCCATAAAAAAAATGTCAATAGCCCCCAGTAGAACCGCTGTAAAATACACCTATGGCCACGTCTCACATCCGTGAGATGGGTGGTCACAGGGCACGACGAAATCACAACGACAGGCCGGCGAAACCCTCGTGTGTCTTGAGGACATGAAGCGACCCAAGGATGAAAGCTTTCCGCATCCATCTCGCTAGTGCCTTGGCACTATAAATATATATGAAAGAGATGGAGAAGGACCAGAATTCTGGTCCTTCTCCATCTCTTTCACTCTTGCTGATTTTCTGCTGACAAGCGCGTGACTGAAAAAGAGGAAAATACTTTGGTAAGATCCATTGAATATAGGGGACGATAGGAGCACGCTACAAATTTCAATAAAAACGTTGACTCATTAATGCGCTATGAATTTCTCTTTCTATCTGTGTCAACCAAGGTCTCTCTCAAGCGTTACGAAAATACCGAAACACGCACAAGTCGAGCTCTTTTTTTAATTCTGACGTCACACCGTGCTTACTGAGCCCTCATTTGTAACTTATCCAACGCACCGCCAGTAGTACCACCATGTCCAAAAAATGTATAACCTATGCCAGAATTAAGGGCTCATTTAAGGCTCATTTAATACCCAAAAGCCAAATTTTGGGCTCTGCATTTTTTTTTTAAATGCAGGGTTCTGCCAGCTTTACGTTAAGCTAGCAGTACCATGTTAGAAATATTTGTTGAATCAACTTTTTCCTTTCACAGGAATTGAGGGCTCATTTAGGGCTCTTAAACGACCCCCGGCGCAATTTTCCAAAAACAACCCCTATCACAGAAAAACTACCCTAAAAAATAAATATACCCTAATTAAAAAAGTGAGTACATCAGAATTAAGGGCTTCTTTTAGGCTCTTAAATGACCCCCGGCGCAATTTTCCAAAAACAACCCCTATCACAGAAAAACTACCCTAAAAAATAAATATACACTAATTGAAAAAGTGAGTACATCAGAATTGAGGGCTCATTTTAGACTCTCCAACGTCCCCAAAATCAATTTTACAAAACCATCCCTCAACATTCGAAAACTACCCCTCACCCAAAAGTACTCACAAAGTGCAAGAAAAAGTATTGCATCAGTTTGAAATATTTTTAGTTGTCCGAAAACATCAAAAACTTTCAAAAACCACCCCTAAAACTCGAAAACCACCCCATGAAGGAATTTGGCACTAAAATAAGAATGAAATATATCAGCAGTTTTTGCTTTTCTTGGACTGTCCACAAACAGAGTATGCCCTATGCCAGAATTAAGGGCTCATTTAATACCCAAAAGCCGAATTTTGGGCTCTGCATTTAAAAAAAAATGCATGGTTCTGCCAGCTTTACGTTAAGCTAGCAGTACCATGGTAGAAATATTTATTAAATCAACTTTCTTCTTCCACAGGAATTAAGGACTTGTTTAGTGCTCTTAAACGACCCCCGGCGCAATTTCCAAAAACAACCCCTATCACAGAAAAACTACCCTAAAAAATAAATATGCCCTAATTAAAAAAGTGACTACATCATAATTGAGGGCTAATTTTAGGCTCTGAAATGACCCCCGGCGCAATTTTCCAAAAACAACCCCTATCACAGAAAAACTACCCTAAAAAATAAATATGCACTAATTAAAAAAGTGAGTACATCAGAATTGAGGTCTCATTTTAGGCTCTCCAACGACCCCAAAATCAGTTTTACAAAACCATCCCTTAACATTCGAAAACTACCCCTTACTTAAAAGTACTCAGAAAGTGCAAGAAAAAGTATGGTTCTAAGCAAAAGTGAATTTCTACCAACAACATTGAGGATTCAACCACTCGTCTCTGAAGCTGCTTTAGACTTTTAAGTATTTAATTGTTAACATAAATTAAAGAAGCGAATTTATAATAAAATTTTGGTATTTTGTTTTTGATTCGAAAGGTGCATTAAATTTTTTTGTGAAATTTTTTTTAATATAATGTTTTAATGTTATTTTTTGGAATTCAAGAATTCATTACCTTTTTTTTAAATTTGTATTTGTAATCATCTTTGCGTCGTAGGTGTTTTCGTAAGATTACATTTTAATTGTATAAATTAAATGTTTTTGTTCAAATGAATGAGATTAGCTTCACTAAAGTGTTGGATACAATAAAGATTAATAAATAATAATAATTTACGAAAGAAGGATTCTCTTTATTATATACGCATTAAAAAAGTCTCAAATTAAGGGAACAAAATTTATATAACACATGCTTAGTGTAAATTTCTTTTCATCGAACACAGAAAAAACAGAAGATAAAGTAATAAAAGGATATGCTTCGGGTTTCAATCATGTACAAAGTACAAATCTTGCCAATGTTTCGTAAACATTGCAGTTCACTTCTTCAGGACTAACCTGAAACCCGACTGAAATCCGATTGAAACCCGAAGCACATCCTTTTATTATAATGAATCATCGTGAAGCATTAAATCTATTATTATAGAAGATAAAGTTTATATCGGTTTTAGTTGAAAGATTCGCTGCAATATAAATTAACCTTACCGATTAAACTGTTCACAAAACTGAGATAATTTCGTGTTTTTAAACAATAATTTTACAGTGGAAAAGCGGCGTCTGCTATGTAGTTGACAGCAGTGCGAAGGACATGGAAGTATGAATGAAATTGGTTTGGAAATCAGGGCACCAGATTTTAAAAAACATTGCACTTCTTACAATTTCATTTTAAAAAAGAATTGCTCTAGTCGCATACGAATAAAAATATATTTTTCATGACTATAAATAAAGCACTTGACACCAGTCGAAAATTCGTCATATTTACTATGATATTAGCCATAGTTCACAAGTTGTGAGATAGGAATTTCCGCCCTGACATTTTTAAATTTAAATTTGAAATATACTTTTACATAAGGATTAATTTTTAATTGTTAATATTCAAACCTAATATTATGCTCAAACAAATTACAGATGCAACTTATTTATCATATTAGAAATCTTATTAATGCTTCAACCTGAAAATCAATTCGATTCCTATTTTTCGTTTCGTTCAAAAACAAACAATGGTTGTTGTTTCAAGTTCTTTATTTTCATTCACAAAAAATGCGTTTTAATTCGTGCGCGATAAGTCTTATTACTTTAAAAATAATAATTAAGTAAGCGATAAGTTGTTTTAAATCTTGTGTCCTGATTTATAACTCGAATTTACTCATACTTTGCCATTGTAACATTGCTGCTAAGGACGAACACAGCTTTGGTATAAAGTAACTTAGAGCGAAATATTTTAAATGTCAGGTTGCACGTAATGCAACTAAGGAAGCGTTTATACAGGGTGTCCCAGACTCAAGTGTCGGGCCTTATATGGGCGTATACAAATAAAAAAAAATGAATCTAAAGTTCCTTCCCCAAAAATCATTTGAAGTTTTAGTTTTTGAGTTATAAAATATGTAATCTGGTCCAATCAGGAGCACCGTACAAACAGTCGATAATACTGCGTTGGAATCACGCTCACGCACACACGAATGCTTATACGGCGCTCCTGATTGGTCCAGCTTAAATATTTTATAACTGAAAAACTAAAGCTTTAATTGATTTTTGGAAAAAGAATTTTCTATTTATTTATTTTTATTTTTATACAGCTATATAAGTCCGGACGATACCACGCTGAAAACACGAGTTCCCGTTAGATCACTGAAGTTAAGCAGTGTTGGGCGCGGTTAGTACTTGGATGGGTGACCGTACGGGGAATACTGCGTGTTGTTGACCCGTCGTGGGTGTGACGGACCCACACTGGTAGTATTTATCCACCTAGAAACACTACCCGAATCGGGTAGTGAGGCAATGAACTTTCGAGTTCGAAATGCTAATCAATTTTTTTTTTTATATAAGTCCGGACACTTGAGTCTGGGACACCCTGTATAATACTTCATATAACAATTTTGGTATAAAGTATCTTACGGCGAAATATTTTAAATATCAGGTAGCATATCATTGAACTTACAAAAGGCATTATAAAAGTCCGAAATTACAAGAACAAGATTTATATAATACCTTTTTGATATAAAGTTCCTTAGACCGAAATACTTTAAATATTAGGTACTATGTAATACATCTTAATTTTTGGTATAATAAGTATCTTAGCTTCAAAAAAAGTCTGAGCTGAAAGCTTAAAAACAGGGTTTTTCCAGCATATTTATTTTTTAGGGTAGTTTTTCTGTGATAGGGGTTGTTTTTGGAAAATTGCGCCGGGGGTCGTTTCAGAGCCCAAACTGAGCTCTCAATTCCTGTGAAAGAAAAAAGTTGATTTAACAAATATTTCTACCATGGTACTGCTAGCTTAACGTAAAGCTGGCAGAACCATGCATTTTTTTTTAAAATGCAGTGCCCAAAATTTGGCTTTTGGGTATTAAATGAGCCCTAAATGAGCCCTTAATTCTGGCATGGGGCATACTCTGTTTGTGGACAGTTCAAGAAACGCAAGAACTGCTTATATATTTCATTGTCAGTTTAATGTCAAATTCCTTCATGGAGTGGTTTTCGAGTTTTAGGGGTGGGTTTTTAAATAGTTTTTGATGTTTTCGGACAACTAAAAATATTTCAAACTGATGCAATACTTTTTCTTGCACTTTGTGAGTACTTTTGGGTAAGGGGTAGTTTTCGAATGTTAAGGATGGTTTTGTAAAATTGATTTTGGGGTCGTTGGAGAGCCTAAAATGAGCCCTCAATTCTGATGTACTCACTTTTTTAATTAGTGCATATTTATTTTTTAGGGTAGTTTTTCTATGATAGGGGTTGTTTTTGGAAAATTGCGCCGGGGGTCATTTAAGAGCCTTAAATGAGCCTTCAATTCCTGTGAACGAAAAAAGTTGATTCAACAAATATTTCTACCATGGTACTGCTAGCTTTACGTAAAGCTGACAGTACCATGCATTTCTTTAAAAAAATGCAGAGCCAAAAATTTGGCTTTTTTGTATTAAATGAGCCTTAAATGAGCCCTTAATTCTGGCATAGGTTATATATTTTTTGGGCATGGTGGTACTTCCAGGTTTACCCACCTTACTTTTGCGTTTGTCTATGGAGGCATGAAAACACGCTATTTTTATGATTGCGTTATGAAAAAAAATGTTCTAACGGGTTAACGTCATTCATCCCATTTATTTATTTTTTCGCTTTTACTCCTCGAGTCTCAGCAACGTTGAAATTGGAGCACTTCGCAAAAAAATCACTTATCATAAGTCTCACCACTTTTGGAAAATTATCCCAACTGGCTTAAACGTATATTCAGGCATACCGATACTCCATGAAAAAAGCCATTTTAGCCACAAAAAAAACGTTAATGATGGATTATCTCGATTATTTTTATCAAACTGACAATCTATATTCTTTAGCTATGACAGTGCGTGACGTTACATCATGTATTTAATGCCATGAGGGCGCCACTGTTTCGCTTAGAAAATCAACATTTCTGGTTGTCACTTTTTAATAAATTATTAAATAAACAAAATTAAGTTTTAATTTCACATTTAAATTCTTTGGGAGTCAAAGTTTATGGAAAGCTTATTTATAAGGCAAAAAAATTTTTGAGGATGACCCCATTCAGGAAAATTTAAAAAACAGGTGTTTCTTGAATCAAAGATTTTTTTTATACGAATATGAATAATTAAATTATGCAGTAAAACTTGACTATGTGAATTAGAATAGAAATCCGAATTAAAGCAATTGGTAAACGCTTTCGCTATTCGCTATTGCTATAACTGTTTCTGTTTGTGAAGTAAAATATGTGCATCGTTAAGAAAGTGTTTTTTTTTTTGCAGATTTACAAAACCCCAGACCTTTGCAGATTGCATCGGTAATGAGCTTCCACTCGGCTGGGAAGAGGCCTACGACAAGCACGTGGGCGCTTACTATATTAATCATGTCAATCGTGAGTATTGTTTTCATTGTTGCATACTGTCTTGCACGCAGCTTCATAGTTCATAGTTAAATGACACTCGAACTTTGCAACGACAAGTTTGCTCTGCTATCATTCACCAGAAAATTTAAATGACTCGCCACTGTTTTGTAACAAAATATTAAATCCTACTAGTACAAGCAAGCGCATGATACAATGAACTTTTTTGTTAAACGTAATTACATTTTGCGTTGCAAAAATTATATCCCCATACGTGTAGTATATATAATATAATATAATATAATATATATATATATATATATATATATATATATAGTATATATAATAGTATATATAATGTAGTATATATAATTTAGTATATATATATAATGTAGAATCTTCCAGAACTTTGTTGCATCATATGATGCAATATCTGGCAACATTGCGCAAGTCTCCAGAAATTTGGTGGAGGGGGTAAGCGTCTATAAAAGGAGGCCAACTCTTCTTATAATGTAGAACGTTCTAGAACTCAAGGATAAAAAAAAGGAAGATACAAAAAATTAGAATTAAAAAATATTTCAAGCCAATTGAATAATAATATAAGTAAGAAAATGTCTAAAGCATTCCTTAGAGTAGGTCATATATTAGGGATTCTTATCGCTTTATTCAGGCATCAAGTAGCGAGCAAGGACCAGAGAGATAACGTCCAGACTTGTTTTAGACGTTTTGATTTCAGAAGCAACATTAATGCATCGACAGTCTCAAGCTGCACACATGTCATTAGACTCTGCTTTCGTTCTCAGTAGATCACTTCTTTCTTACAGCTTGCAAAAGTTCGCTTTCTTAATCGAACCGCAAAGTTTGAATATCATTCTTTTGCCATATGCTAGGTCTAGTCAACCTCTCGATGTGTTATATGAAATAAGATACTGCAAAGAATTTCGAGACTCAAGAGAGAGAAAGAGAGAGAGATAATAAGCGTGCATTTTATTCCAGGCTTTTTCACACGTGCTTTAACTTATTTATATTGAGAGTGCACTGGCCAACACTTATCGCTCCTTAACAATACTTGATATGACGTCACATGCATTTTTATTCACAGATATATGCTCGTTTTTCAGCATTTTTTTCATCTTTTATTTAGAAAGGGCAATTTTACCTATTACATGTTGAAAATTTAAATTTATAAAAAATAAGCTAAAATACAAAAAAAAATATTTAAAAATTTTCAAAGTCTAAAGCTACTGTATAATATAGTTGATAGAAATCCAGGATGATTTTATTGCTTTCTGTTCAAATAATTTAATTAAAAGGCCAAAAAATTTTCTTGAACAAGCTCAAGGTTATTCTAATGACTCATTACATCATATGATGCGATATCTGGCAACATTGTGGAAAAGTCAACAGAAATTTAATAGAGGGGTAAGCGTATATGATGCAATATCTGGCAACATTGCGCAAAAGTCTTCTGAAATTTGGTAGATGGAGGTGAGCGTATATAAAAAGAGCTATTTAGTTTCTAGAATATTCTCGATGTGTTCAAACGTTTTGATTTTAGAAAACATTTGATGCGCTGACCGTCTAAGTCTGCATTCATTTCATTAATCTCTGCTTTCGTTCTCTAGAGATCACTTCTTTTTACTGATCATAAAAGTTTGGTTCCTTAATCAACCCACAACGTTTGATAATCATTCCTTTACCATATGCTAGGTCCGTCAACCTATCGAAAATTTAAAATAAATATAAAAAATCAGCTAAATACAAAATTAATATAATAGAATATTTAGAAATTTTTCAATCATGCACTAAAGCTACTGTATTAGTAGATGAGTAAAGCTAAGGTTCAGAACCAAAAAAGTAATATGGAGTCTGGATACTCATTATAAGACGGACTTTATATCCCACT
>CAKNXH010059174.1:30851-49040 GCA_932178445.1 Andricus quercusramuli
GTCGGCGGGCTCGTAGCCCTCCTTCTCAAGGCGAGTTTCCCCGGCACAACGCTGATTGGCTGCTTGCTGGACGCTGTCCGGGGATTGGTAGATTTGAACTCGCTCGCTCAGCTCAGATGTATGGCCATTAGGGAGGTGAGGCAGGGGCGGCTTAACTGGTCGCCTGTAATCAAAATAAAATCGGCGGAGTAGATCCGTTGCATTTCCGGTAAATGAGGAAGTTCTCGTCCTCTCGAGAGCGAGATTGTCCGCATTGGCAAACACACGGCACAAATCTAGGACGAACAGACCTATCTCGCATCCGTAGCATAGGAGTCTTGAGGTAGGCTGAGATCTCGATCCAGTGCTGTCGCGTCGAGGGCCCGGTTAAAGGATGTGAGGACTTCCTCCCACATATGGATTACTGGTGCAGATCAAGGTATAGCTCCTGGCTACTAAGTTCATTCCCGAAGCCTAGGGACCAGGATGCGCGGTCGTCCCTGGCTCTGGAGGCATCCGAGGTTTCCAGCCATGTTCCGGGAATATTGGAGACAGCAAACGGAAAGGCGGGAACCAGATTCAAATTTGAATCTCGATTCTTAATTGGAAGTGGTGGCAACGAGTAAATCCCAGTTCTCTGGAGGCCTCACAGAGTCCCAAAATCCCTCGATGTCTCACGTTGAGAATATCCATGAGGCAAGATCATACATAACAAACAAAAGAAAATACCCTACGCATTAATCCTAAATTCTTAAAATTAATCTAAGTATGCCCTTGGAGTGTCGTGCCACGTGCCGAGAGACCCAATGTCGCTTCAGAATCCAAATAATAATGTAAACAATACGAACTAAAATTTTGTCGCGTTACAAGCTTTAGTGGATGATTGAAAAATTTCTAAATATTCTATTATATTAATTTTGTATTTAGCTGATTTTTTATATTTATTTTAAATTTTCGAAAGGTTGACGGACCTAGCATATGGTAAAGGAATGATTATTAAACGTTGTGGGTTGATTAAGGAACCAAACTTTTATGATCAGTAAAAAGAAGTGATCTCTAGAGAACGAAAGCAGAGATTAATGAAATGAATGCAGACTTAGACGGTCAGTGCATCAAATGTTTTCTAAAATCAAAACGTTTAAACACATCAAGAATATTCTAGAAACTAAATAGCTCTTTTTATATACGCTCACCTCCATCTACCAAATTTCAGAAGACTTTTGCGCAATGTTGCCAGATATTGCATCATATAGGCTTACCCCTCTATTAAATTTCTGGTGACTTTTCCACAATGTTGCCAGATATCGCATCATATGATGTAATGAGTCATTAGAATAACCTTGAGCTTGTTCAAGAAAATTTTTTGGCCTTTTAATTAAATTATTTGAACAGAAAGCAATAAAATCATCCTGGATTTCTATCAACTATATTATACAGTAGCTTTAGAGGATGATTAAAAATTTTTAAATATTTTTTTTTGTATTTTAGCTTATTTTTTATAAATTTAAATGTTCAACATGTAATAGGTAAAATTGCTCTTTCTAAATAAAAGATGAAAAAAATGCTGAAAAACGAGCATATATCTGTGAATAAAAATGCATGTGACGTCATATCAAGTATTGTTAAGGAGCGATAAGTGTTGACCAGTGCACTCTCAATATAAATAAGTTAAAGCACGTGTGAAAAAGCCTGGAATAAAATGCATGCTGTATTATCTCTCTCTCTCTCTCTGGAGTCTCGAAATTGTTTGCAGTATCTTATTTCATATAACACGTCGAGAGGTTGACTAGACCTAGCATATGGCAAAAGAATGATATTCAAACTTTGCGAACTTTCAAGAAAGCGAACTTTTGCAAGCTGTAAGAAAGAAGTGATCTCCTGAGAACGAAAGCAGAGTCTAATGAAATGTGTGCAGCTTGAGACTGTCGATGCATGAATGCTGCTTCTGAAATCAAAACGTCTAAAACAAGTCTGGATGTTATCTCTCTGGTCCTTGCGACATTCTACAGATAAGAAATAACCTTGAAGCTGTTGGTATGAATTTAGCTGTCACAATTGCGCAATATTACTGTGATGTCATCATCACGGAATGTTCTAGAACGGTCTCAATGTCAAATAGCTGTTTTATTATCATGAAATTAGCTGTAGAATGTTTTCGATGTAGATACAGCAGGTCCAGTACCCCTCTTGTATCAATGTAGATAAGGTAGGAATGCATGATGATGTCATCAGGACCCTCGAGAATGTTATAGAAGCTAAAGTGGCTCAGCATCGCTCTTCTAAAAGTGGCTCAGTATCCCCCCGGCTCAGTATCTCTCTTGTATTAATGTCGGTAAGGTAGGAATGCATGATGACGTCACCAGGACCCTCGAGAATGTTCTAGAAGCTAAAGTGGCTCAGTATCCCTCTTGTAAAAGTGGCTTAGAAACCGTCTTGTAAAAGTGGCTCAGAACCCGCCTTGTAAAAGTGGCTCAGAAACGGTGGCTTAGAACCCGTCTTTAGCTAGCACAATTGCGCAATATTACTGTGACGTCATCATGAGCTGTAGAATGTTCTAGAAGCTTCAGGATCCCTCGAGAATGTTCTAGAAGCTGAGCAACACGGTCTCCATGCCAGCCTCACACGGACACACGTACACAGGCCACCTCACACAGTGAAAGTATTTACGTGGCATGCCTTAGATAAGAAATAACCTTAAAGCTGTTTTATTATTATTATTATCATTATTATTATGACGTCACCAGGACCTTCGAGAATGTTCGAGAACGGTCTCAATGCCAACCTCACATGGACACACGCACACAGACCACCTCACACAGGCACACTAATACTACCTCACACGGACACACGCACACAGGCCACCTCACACAGACACGCACTAATACTATTTGATCCAGAACCGGCCTTACTTATCTACTGCAACAACATCCAGTGTTTGAATTTTTTCGTTGTCCTGTTTGCAGATAGCCATGATGCAAAAAAAATTGAAGTTCACGTTGATTTATTTCAAAAAGCTGCTAATACTTTACTAAAATTAAACTCACAGCACTGTAGAATTTTTCATACTGACAAGGGAAAATGAGAAAGTTGCACTCTACCTAGCTGTCCATCTCACATTTCCCCTACCTGTTCTAATTACACCCACCAACGAAGTAGTGTGAACCTATTTTTCAAGAAGTAGGTAACAGGTACTCGACGATTGAGTCATAATTCTGGAAATGCTGAAGTTAGGTCGCTTTCTAAGGAAGGTTTAATCCTTTAGGTCCTTCTCTGCTTGAAAGTCTCTAATTACCTAAATATAATTCTCTAGAAATTCATGGAAATTTTCATATTCTATCTAATCCCCTATACACTCTTTTTCCTTTCCTGTAAATAACTATAGGTATTTACAGGAAAGGAAAACTCTGTATACTCAATCCTTAGTGGCATAACAGGACCAGTACCGAATGAGTTCGAGTTTACCTCGAAACAGATATAGTTTAACAGTACACGGAGAAAATTTGTTCATTAGAATTTATCCAATTAGCTACGTAAATGGAGGAAAATACTGCATTTAGATAAAGTTTACAATAATTATTTTAGGATATAATACAAAACAGAACTATAAATAATACAAAAGAGTTATGTAAAGTCTCAAGTCCGAAAGTGAAAATTCTGATATGTAATAATTGATATAAGGGTTGTATTATTTTAATACCAGTATATTATAAAATAACGCGAAGTATTGTACATTTTCATCAAATGAATGATATAAAGTTTACTTTTGTGTGATATTAACGATTCACTTAAAAGAAAGTATAGATTGCAGAATTATTAAAGAGATTTTCACTTCCATTAGGAGAGGAATTACACAACAGTGAGGTAAAATGAGACTCGCTAGGGATGTTAACATTCTCAGAAAATATTCAAATATATAGATTATCCTTTTCTCTCAGTAGATAATACTCATTAGGTCACTTAATCAAAGTAGAATGTATTGAAAAATTGACGTATAAAGATGCGGGTGATAAAAAAACGTCGGACGGCACTGGACAACTGACTTCGAACTTCGAGGCGGGAGATCCCCGAAGACTAATGTTTAAAAACAAGGTTGAATTTATAACGAAAAAATATGAATTTTCTACCTAAATAATTGAATTTCTCATAAAAGAGAAAATTTTTCTAAAAAAATAAGTGAATTTTCAACTTGAAAAGATCAATTTTCTAGCAAAAATTTTTAATTCAATTTTCAACAAAAGAAAGAACTTTCAACTGAAATAATGTATCTTCAAAGAAAAACAATCAAAAAACAACATTTCACCAATTAGGTAAATTTCCAACCGAAAATATGAATTTTTGCAACACCCACCTCAAAAGTTGACGTTTGCATGCATGTAGATGGTGCCTAAAGTACCTTATTTGAGCAGACTGTGCGTGAAAAAATTTTCGCGCATGCGCAGTTTGAAGATGGCTTACTTTAGACACTGGTGAAAAAGCTGCGCATGGGCCCATTCGAGATAAGGTACTTTAGACACTGGCATAGGTAACTTTAAACACTGGTGTTGTTATCTTCTTGAAATACATTTACATTTAACTTGAACAAATGTTTTAATGATTGAAGTTTTGTTTTTAGGGTGTCCCTTGCACACATTTTTTTTCAGAACATTCTTTTTTCAAAAATTTTTTTTTTTCAATTTTTTTTCAAACATTGAAAATTTTTTTTTTTTTGTAATTTCTTTACTCCACTCTATGCAATATAAAATTAGTATTTTTCGTTACCACCTCCTGCCAACTTTTTCGGACGGGCGTTGCAAAAAATAGCGTGTGATACACGTGCGCGTAGGTGATTGTTAACTCGTATGATTGCATCATTCGCCTGCGGTTCGAAGCACTCGTCTACGTTTTCGCACTCGCTTCGCTCGTGCGCTAACCACTGACTCGTGCTTCGAGCCTCTGGCTTATGCTACAAAATTCACACTCGCACACAATCACCTATTTTACGCACTTGTATCACAAATAACTATTTCGATGAAGAAAAGACAAATTTTCAACTACAAAATAAATTTTAAACGAAGAATAGAATACTTTAATTTTCAGAGAGAGAAATAAGTTTGTGAACAAATAAAATGAATTTTCAACAGAATAGTTCAATTTTCAACCGAAAAGATGTAATGGCTATAAAAAAAACGAAAAATGGAGTATATTTGAATTTTTAGTTGGAAAAATTAATTTTTAAATTTTTATCTGAAAAAGTTAATTTTCAATATAAGAAATAATTTTCAACTGTAGAAATGAAAATTTCAACCAAGAAGATTAATTTTCTACCACAAAAGAATAATTTTTAAGAAAATACATGAATTTTCCATCAACATTTTTCATTTTTAATGGAATCTTCAACCCAATAGTTGCCTCTTTAACCAAAATGGTTGAAAATTTCAACAACAAAAAATTCAACTAAATGGATGAGTTTTGAAATAAAAAACATACATTTTTAACAAAGTATAGAATAGTTTAATTTTTAGTTGGAGAAATAAGTTTTTAAGCAAATAAAATGAATTTTCAACTGAACAACTTAATTTTTTACCAAAAAGATTAAATTTGAATGTAAAAGAATCTCGATAAGAAATTGAGTTGAATTTTTAGTTTAAAAAATTAATTTTTAATAAGAAAAACTATTTTTTAACCAACGAAATGAAATAAAATACATGAATTTTAACTAAAAAGGTTAATTCTCTACAAAAAAAGACGAACTCTCAACAAAATAGATAAATCTTTAACAGAAAAAGATAAATTTTCAACAAAAAATATATTAGTTAAATTTTTAGATAGAGAAATAAGTTTTTGAGAAAATAACTTTAATTTCCGTAGAAGTATTTAAATTTTTAAGAAAACAAATAAATTCTCTACCAAAAAGATCAAATGTCTATAGAAAAATTTGAAAACAAAATCGAGTTGACTTTTTATTTGAAAAAAAATTATTATCAATAAAAAAAACTAATTTTCCACCAAAAGAAAGAACTGTGAGTAAGTGGAAAAAGTTGTCATTCATATTGAATTCACTGGAGGAATTCCCTCGCTATTATAAGGAAACGTGTGTAAATCATGTACAACGTAATCAAATAGTATAAGATTTTCTGTAAAATCTATAAAAAAATGTATTGTTGAAATGTTATTGAATTGTTATTGAAAATCAAATAATTTAAAGTTTGAAGGTTAGAAAATTTCAAATAAAAAATTATTCAATGTTTTTATTTACTTCCTACAAATTTATAAGCCCGCTAATTGATAAAATGTTACAATAACAAATTTCGATGAAACGGGGACCAGATATTTTTTTGTACGGCCCTGACGTACTTGTACTTTAACTTAATAGCCGACATTTTTTTTCCGATATTCTAAGTATTAGGTTAGCCGTGAGGTTTAGTTGTTAGCGATAGAACGCGTTAATCCTAGCTTAGGTGGTTCGAAACCCGTCACAGCGTTTTCGATTTTTAATAGCGTTAATATAGTTAAAAGCGTGCGACTATATCGTATGTAATGTATCGTAATTTAATGTAATTGTTTAAGTTAAATTGTGTATATGTATCAACAATATACTTATGAATTGCACGATATGTGTAAGCATGTGTTTGTTAGTAGTGGATGACCTTCCACAGAATCAGTTCGTAGCAAGAATGTTTTTTTTTGCCGGCGCACGAAATTTTACATGACTGGGATGTAGAATTCACATATTTAGAGAGGTAGACTTTGTTTTCTATGATTGAAACTGTACCTAACCGTTCGACTCATTTTACCTAACTGGTAGGTAATCGGCGTCTCATTTTACCCAACTGTCAGGTAATCTCTGATATCTTGTTGTATTATTTCTTACTGAATCGCGAATTAAATTTTAATGGATTTATATTAATAATTCATATTTGCACATCAAATATTACCCTATTTCATTTTCCATGACTGAAAGTGAAATTTTAATATAATGCCGTAATGTCCTCCGTTTACCGAACTAAGTTATGCAAAATTTACCACACAAATTTTCTCCGTGTAAAAAAACATTGACGTAGCTCAATTAAGAAAAAGAGGTGGCCTAGCACCGATAGGCCCCGCTGGGCCTCGACTACACCACTGATCATTATAATTATAATTTATCTATCCCGTACTGCCGTCTCCACAAGAAACATCTGTTTTTGATACAGGTGCGCAAAATAGGTGATTGCATACGAGTCGAGGAGTTAACAACTCGTGAAGTCAGGTGCACACCTTCGCTGAAGTCACTGGCGTGAAGTCACTTGCATTCACATTAAGTCACTGAATTTACTTGAAGTCAGTGTATCTTCCATCGGTCGAATTGTGAACCCCTCGATACGAGTGTGAACTTTTCAGCATGAGTCGGAGGCTAGCGAACGAGCGAAGCGAGGGTGAAAACGTAGATGTGTGCGAACAGCTACAGGCGAATGCAGTCTCATTTGGGAAATAAATGTTACCTGATCTTGGGATTCTTTTAGTGCTAGCATGTAGAACAAAAGCCTGTATGTTTGCGATCACGGCGTCGGAAGCACTGTGTATGTAAACAATGGTTAAAGAAATCAAGAACAGGTTTGTTATTTATTGTGACTAACCTATATGTCTGATAGAAAAAAAGTTTCATTGAAAAATGTAGGTCTTACGAATACCTACAAAACGGCGTGTCGTACATCATGATGGGTTCATTTGTTTACTTGGGAAAAAAATTAAAACGGCCCGAAAGTGCCTTTTTCAATATGCAATTATTATTGCAATAATTAATTAACAAGTTTCAAACTTTCAGAAAATAGGTCCATTATCACCCTTACGAAGTGTGCCAAAGTTCAGACCAAAATCATAATTATTTTTCATAACAACTTATTTATTATTAAAAAGGGGACTATTTTTCAACGGAATTTCTACAGATTTGGCCTGAAGGATCTGAACAAAGAGCTGGTTATTGTCCTCTACGGGAGATGTGGTATCACGTACTCTTAGCAAAACGATTTTTCATTATTAAATTGCACAAAAATGGGTACAAAAAGAGGTTCTGTTTTTTCGTCATAAAAAAATATAATAACTTTGTTAATTTTCACCCAGTGGAATATCGGGATGAAATTCATTCGATAAGAGCTATTTTTCTACATATTTTCAGGGAAAAAATTTGTGTAGCTGCAGAGGGGGGGGGCGGGGAGATAATTTTTTTTTCCTTCAGAAATTACTATTACTGCCATTTTCAACCTACAGAGCTGAAATTGACATCAAATAACAGTATGAGAGCTGTACTATTTGTTATTAAATTTCCAAGGCAATGCATTATTATTTTTTGTTGATTGTGGTGACTGATTATGGAAGAAGGATTAAATCGGTCTGTGGCGGTGAAGTGGGGGAAGCCACTGTCCTGTGCGTGTTGTTATTAGACAATATTTAAAAAATTTTTTACATTTTTCCCCAAAGTATTTTTTTAGACGTAAGTATTTAAAAAAATTAAGTATATATTATAGTAAATGCAATAAATAATATATTAATGGCAAAATTGGGATCTGAAATCATGACGTCACATCGTCACGTGACAGGCAATATGGTGGAAACAACGAGGTCACTTTTGAAATAATACACGCAATGCCAGCAGTTTTAAAGTGTTTTTTGGGATAATGACGACTCAAATAATGCTAAGCATTAGTGACATTTGCGAATTTACTGCTTCTACACTGTTTTCTAGAAATTTGATAGAAGGAGAAAAGGTTTTACATGATGCATCATGTCCATGGACACATTTTATTCTGTGGCAAAATGCCCAACGAGTTGAACAACAAAACCAATATCAATTTAATTGCATTTTGTTTGCAATCTTCATATCTTAAAGAAACCCCTCGCGAAATTAAAGGGAAAATAAGCTTCCAGGGCATTATACAATCTATGAAATGTAGTTGCAAGGCCGGTTTGAGTGAAAAGTGCAAACATGTGGTTGCAGTTTTATTGCATTTGCATAAGTATCTATCATAAATATGCTTTATATAATCAAAAAGTATTTTATTTAATATTATAATGATAAAAGTTATACTTAGGAATTATCAATTTGCATAATTCAAGAAAATTATACCCTGTTTTGACAAAAAACCTGATTTCCTAATTTGGAGGTTATGTTGTGCTGTCATAACAAACCAAAGAAATCCGAATTTATTTTGCCAAACTCATTATTTTCTCTGTTTATATCTATGAAAGCGTGTTTTGTAATGATCCTTTTTAGATTAATTTTGTAAAATTGATTTCAAATATATATTTTTTATTATAATACTGATATAAGGATTTTAGAGCTTGGTATCTTGCACGGATATGAAATCTTTGTGGAACACTCCACAAGCAAAAGCTCTTGAAAATTTCAATTCAGCCCCGCTAAGAGATCAATCGTTTCTTCAAATCCGCTTTTGTTATAAAAACTTTCACACAACTTTTTTTACTATCAGGAAATTGATGAAACCGCACATCTTAATTTTTACAGGCTTTGCATGAGCATCTATAAACAGAACAAAATCTCTTACTTTTCGTTTTCCTGGGACTGAATTTCATTCCCAGATCGTCTACTTTATCTTAATCAGACATTTTTTTATTAAATCACCTTACCAATAATCAATTTTACTCAATTTTAATCAGAATAAAATTTAATTTCAGCGCATTAGTAATGCGGCCGTTTAAAACTGACCTCGTTGTTTTAGTACTACATTTGGCCACCAGATAGCGTATCGCTGTATTTCAGATCCCAATTAGGGAAGATAAATAATATAGTTTTAATCCTAAGCTATTAGATACAATTTGTTCGAGAAGCAACCAACCGAATTGTAACCAGCACGGAAAGCTAGTCCAAATTAAAAAAAAAAACATCTTGAAACATCAATTTTTTGCTGAGATATCAAAACTTTTTGTAATAACACGGGAATTCAATTCCGGCACGAGCTCCTGGCATGCCGCAGTCAGTGGCTTCCCTCACTTCGCTTCCACTGACTGCGTCGATCTTTTTCTGTGAAGTTTTCCGTGAATCAGACACGATTATAAATTTAGAATGCATATTCTCGTGAATTTTATAGCAATTAGTAGAACTATTTTTCTATATTTGATACAAAACTTAGGCCTTATAAAACGATAAGTGACGTAGTTATTTCATTCGTCATCTGTCCTTATCTATCTATCGGCCAATTCTGTAGAAATTCCGTTGAAAAATAGTCCCTTTTTTTAATAACAAATGAGTTGTTATGAAAACTAATTATTATTTTGGCCTGAAGTTTGGCACAATTCTTAAGGGTGATAAGGGCCATATTTTCTGAAAGCTTGAAACTTTTTAATTAATTATTCAAATAATGATTGCAGATTTGAAAAAAGATTTGAAAAGAGACTTTCGGGCGATTTTAATTTTTTTCCAAGTAAACAAATGAACAAATCCTAATGTACGATACGTCATTTTGTACACGGAAAAAATGTGTACTTGAGGAATTACAGAAGTAGTTTCAATGTGGCGGATATAAGAAATAAGCCGTGATCATTACAGACCTACGTTATTTTAAATTAAATAGAACTATTAAACAGATGAGAATTGAATATAATGCAGGAAGAATTCTTAAATGGGACAGTAATTTTAGCTACGAAAATCTTTAAAATTTGCAAAACTGAAGTCCGTTAAAAACAAAGTGGAAGACTGGATATTTCACAGAACGCCTCTCAAATCAAAAACACGGCAGAGTTCTGTGATTTCTAAATCACCGCGCCGTCGTTTCCAACACGAAAAAAAATTCCGATTTATATACTACTACTTTGTATATTAGAAGGAGGGAAGCAAGGTCAGACGGAGGACACACGCGAGAGTCACATTCTTAACTTATTGTACGCACATGTGTTTTGAAATACACGGACGTGGCGGCGCGCTACTTATTTGCGTGTCGCAGCACAGTTGCGATACGACAGTGCAGTTGCGTCAGTGTGTGACAGTGTTGTGCGTCCCCGCATCGCATCAGCGAGATTCAATAAAGAATCACAAATCAAAATTACAAAAACAAAAAATCAATGGAAATTATTTCTCCTAAAACTGGCTGAAATACCTATAGGCCACAAAATTAAGCAAAACAGCATCGTAACGATGTTTTCAGAAAACGGCCCAGAAATTCAGTTCGTTCAAGCCATTCTCATATCAGATTATGATTTTCAAATAATTTCAAAATTGCTTGGTGACTGTTTCTTCAATGAGCACTTGCGGGCATTTAAAGTTTTTGACGACAATATGAATACTTCTTGCGTTTTAAAAGATATATAGCTTCTAACACAATCATTTCTGTTAGAAATAAATTGGGCGACGGTTATAACTACGTAGTGAAGCTGTGGATGTAAATCCTTCTTTAAAAAATAGGTGTACCACGAAAATCTCTAAATCTGTTCTTCTTCTAATCATAATGTACACTTCGCATTGGTCCCAGCTTTTTTTATATCTTAAAATAATTACTTTGAAAATTGTTCAACAATTGCTGTTGCGAGATTTGAAAAATTTGTACGATTTTGGTAACAAAGTTAACTCTCGTTGTTCAACACAGTGTTGTATCTGAATTCGAAATATTTTCAAATTTAATTTTCTTGACAAAAATCCCATTAATTAAAAATGTACTGAGAAAAGTGCTTCATTAATGACTTCTGTAAATTAGGTGACTTCTTGAAAGCAAAAATGTATAACAGTTCGTTATTTTCACATCGTCTCGAAACTTGAAAATGCTTGAACGTTTTAAAGAATTTATTTAAATTGTTCTCAACCTTTACTGCACAAAATAAACAATTTTACTGATATTTTTATTAATAAAAATGAAGTTATCGCATAGTAGATTAAGACTTAATTTTGTCAGTAATGTATGGAAGTGGTTTCGGAAGGAGTAGACTTATACAATTTCAGTAAAATGTACATACAATTGACAGAGTGATTAGATCAGGAGCTGTTTTAATATTTAATAAACCTATATATCCCAGATTTTTTCCATTTTTCTCTTGAGAGTTATTCATCTCGAAAAATACAAGAAACCCATATAGAATTAGTGAATAAAAATCTGATAACATTAGAAGAATTTAAGGTGAATTTAAAAGCCTTCAAATTGAATTTAAAAAATTGAAAATTTAAATAATCCATTGAATTCAGTGGTTCTTAAGGGGATTTAAAAGAATTTTAAAAAACAGGGAAATGGGTGTAGATCTAAATTTAATAATGTGGTTAACCCTTGGAATCTTTGTTTTAATTTTTTTAAAGAAAAGTCACTTAAGTGTTATTTTCATTTTAAAAAAGCGATTAAAAAGTTTTTTGAGAAAAAAATAACTAAAAGTGACTTAAGTGTGGTAGATCTGTTTATAGAAAATTCGAATCAAATTCAAAATGCAGAATTTCATTCTACCTTAAACATGTATTTTTTCTATTCATTAAATATTATAAAAATCTTGAAAGTAAGGTGTGGGATTATGTTGCACGTAGCAAGTTTCACTTTGTGAATGTGAAAAATAATCTGCTATTTGTAATAATTTTATGTAAATTCAAAACAATTGTGACATTTATATTTAATTTACTGTAATATTTTTCGCTATAATTAGAGGAACTTCATAAATCATATACAATGTTCTCGAATCATATAAGATTTTCTGTAAAATCTATAGAAAAATGTATCCTTTCACCTTTACGGAAGAATAAACCTAGTTTTTTTCTCTACAGAAAGTTTAAGTACGTATGTAAATAAATGTATTAACAAGAGTTTTTCATATAAAATTTGTTTTATTTCATATCTGAAACCTTTTGGAAAGTAGAGAAATTGGTTTTAACTGATTTTTAAAGCTACTTTCTAAAAATTATTTCAAATTCCCAAAAGTTAAATTTTTTGTATTCAAAATATTTTCAAAACTGGAAATTATATTTCAGTTAAAGTAAAATAATAGTGATTGTTGTCTTAATATGTAAACTAAATTTTCTTCTGTTCAACACCAATATATTTTTTTTACAAGCCCATTACTATAGAAAGAAATATGTGTACATTAAAAATAGCTCCTGCTATACTGAACATCAATAAAAACTTTTATAAATTAGACCGTCTCACATTTAAACGTTAAAAATTAAAACATCTAATACAATTATTATTATTATTACGTTTAAAATGAAACAATCTTTTAAAAGAGTTCAATTTTTAAAATTTACAATTTCACAATTAAAAGTGTGAAATTCGGCATTATAAAATCAGGGTGTCTAGCGACACGGGAAATCCGGGAATTTGTCTGGAATCTTGTACATCTTGAAAAATACGGGAAAATAATGGAAATTCCTGAGCAGATCTGGGAAATATGTGGTCACAAATTTAGGTAGAAATTTTCATTTTCTGCGTGAAATTATTATTATAAAATTATACGATTCAGTGGTAAAAGCGCGTGACGATTTGATCGTGGTCGATTCATTGCTAACCGATCAGAAGCTGTGAAATCTTTGAAATTTACTAACCAAAACCAGGAGCAGGTAATGAATCTGTCTATTGATGCCAGAATAAAAGTGAAAGATTTTTTTGATTTTTTCTAGTAAATTCCTGATCGTATTATCGTCATGAGTTTTGAATCATAAACTATTGGCATTGCAGCTTAACATTGTTCTCATTAATACGCTGAATACTTTACGCGTATAAAATGGAAGCTCTCAATATTATTTAATGGAATAACTGTAAATAAAATGAGATATAAATCCACGCTTTTATTTTCCATGCTCTAAATGGAAGAATGAATCAATACATTTTTAAATTTAAAAAATTCTATAATTTTGAAACAATTTTTGATTAGAAACATTAAAACTTAAACATTTTTCAATAGATGGTTTAAAATCAATTTTTTAATTTAAAGTCGTTTGCAATAAATAATTGGTCAGTTGTTATTTATAAATTACAAATTTCACTTGCAGTTTTAAAATTCAACAAAATGAAACAATTAAAATTCTTACCTTAAAAGGTTAAACTTTGCACTCAACGATTCAAGACTTTATATTTGAAACAATTTACTTTCAAACTGTTTAATTTTTAATATTTGATTTATAATTGCTTATTTAAAATAAACAACCCAATACTGCTAAATATTTAAAAAATGCCTTTTTTAATTAAAAAATTTAAATTCGCTATGGTTTAAAAATGGAATATTTAAAACTGGAACAATATTTGAACGCGTATAATTTGAAATTGAATAAAAGAGTTTAATTATGAGTCTATTCACTTTAAATTATTTTAAAATTGAAAATAGTTTATAAACTTTCAATCGAACGTTTACACTTGTTTAACTGCTAAATTTTCCGCTTTCCGGTTTTTCGGGTTTGAAAAGATCCTGGACATTTCCGGGTCCAGCGGCTACCACATCTTAAAATTATTAGTTTTAGGGTAACAAATTCCAAAATTCAAAAGGTCGAAAAAATAAATTTTTCCCAAAATTGTTTTCATGTTTTTGTGAACATCAAAGTATATATTTGTTCTGGAAAAGTTTGAATTAGAAGTATTTTCCAAGCTTTACTTTTTATTCATATTAGTATTCATATTAGTATTTTCTTATAATTTTGTTATGTTTTGTTTTGAGCGATATGGTAAAAGGTACAACATTTCGACATCAAATATTTAACACTAAGTTCAAATTTTTTGACCAAAAATTTTGGGTCCGGCACTGGTCGTTTCTCACGGCTGTAGCTGACTTGCGTCCTATGGTCAAAATCGACGGGGGGCTCTGCCAAGTAGTAGTCCTCTCTCTCTCTTCCCCCACCAGTTGAGTGGGGGACCTGACATGAGAGGAGTAGGGGTAGTGCAGAAAGGAGGCAATTACCTTAAAATTTCAAACCATCAATGAATATAATGATAGTAATTTCTTCTTATAATCGAGTAGCCTGTAACGCTTCTGTATGCACTAAAAGTGCGACGCAGTAACTTTGGCTTGAGAATTCCGCGAAAGTCCCCTGATTATGAATATCAAGGTTACTTTTTCGAAACCTGGTGCAACAATTTTTTTTTAAATTATATTGTTTTTTAAGATAAAAATTTTCTAAAATTATTTTTGGAAAGTTCATGGAAAAACAAAACTTTTATGTCATAACAAATTTTTCATGCAACGACCCTTCACATTCATCTTCTCCCTGCTAAAAATTTCGGATTCTGAAATTGGTCCGAATTTATCCGAAATCAATCCGATCCACGATTTTTTTCCGAAATATGTCCGATCTAATCCGAAAACTGTGCGAAAACAGTCAGAAATTTGTCTGATTATGTCCGGAGTCTGTCCGGACCATAAATTTCGTCTCCGGAAAGACTCCGATTTGATCCGAAATCAGTCCGGAATTCAAAACCTGAAATTATTTTTGTTAAAGAAACCGGAAAATCGTATGATTAAATCCGAAATCTGTTAGGTTTAAAACATCAACTCCGAAAATAGTCCGATTCTATCCGAAATTAATCCGCAGGTTTTAGTTGTCATTCGGTGAAATTGAAGTCAAAACGGAAAATCGTCCGCTTAAATCCGAAATTCTTCCGATCAAAAACATGTACTCCCGAAGCACTCCGATTCTATCCGAAATTAATCCGCAGGTTCAAGTTGTCATTCAGTGAAATTAAAGTAAAAACGGAAAATCGTCTGATTAAATCCGAAATCTGACCGGTCTAAAACATCAACTCCGAAAATAGTCCGATTCTATCCGAAATTAATCCGCCGGTTTTAGTTGTCATTCGGTGAAATTGAAGTGAAAACGGAAAATCGTCCGCTTAAATCCGAAATTCTTCCGATTAAAAACATGTACTCCCGAAGCACTCCGATTCTATCCGAAATTAATCCGCAGGTTCAAGTTGTCATTCGGTGAAATTAAAGTAAAAACGGAAAATCGTCTGATTAAATCCGAAATCTGTCCGGTCTAAAACATCAACTCCGAAAATAGTCCCATTCTATCCGAAATGAATCTGCTGGTTTTAGTTCTCATTCGGTGAAATTGAAGTGAAAATGGATAATCGTATTCTTAAATCCGAAATTCTTCTGATAAAAAACATCTACTCCGGAAGCAGTCCGATTCTATCCGAAATTAATCCACAGGTTCAAGTTGTCATTCGGTGAAATTAAAGTGAAAACGGAAAATCGTCCGACTAAATACGAAATCTGTCCGGTCTAAAACATCAACTATGAAAATAGTCCGAATCTATCCGAAATTAATCCGCAGGTTTTAGTTGTCATTCAGTGAAATTAAAGTAAAAACGGAAAATCGTCCGCATGAATCTGAAATTCTTCCGGTCAAAAATATGGACTCCGGAAACAGTCCGATTCTATTCCAAATTAATCCGCTGGTTTAAGTTGTAATAACGTGAAATGCAAATGAAATCGGAAAATCGGTCGCTTAAATCCGAAATTAGTCCGGTCAAAAACATTGACTCCGGAAGCAGTCCGATTCTATTCAAAATGTATCCGCAGGTTTAAATTATAATTTGGTGACATTCAAGTGAAAACGGAAAATACTACTGCATAGTAGGGCGTATCGAAAAAAAATTAAATATTTTGCTTTCTGTTCTGGGTAGGGCGTCAGAAAAAAACCCACAAAAGGGATAATGAAACTTCGAAAACAAACAAAAATAATGAGAATTCCGATAAAGACGTGAATAGTAACACGGAAAATGATGAGAAAGCTAATGAGCTTTTGAACAAGGATTAGGATAACTATATGGTTCCGACAGAAAATGAATTTGTTCATGAAAGTAAATCTACAGCTCTCTTGGAAAGAAGAAGCAGTTGATGGGAATGATGAAAGATTTGATGACGGTGTGGAAGAAGGAGCAGCTGATCGGAATGTTGATAGAATTAAAGATGAAGTGAAAAAAGGAGCTTATGGGAATGATGATGGAATTGACGATGATGTGGAAGAAGGATCAGTGGACGGGAATGATAATAATTGATTGAAATAGTTTTTGTTTTACTGTTCTCTGAACTGTATGCTATTATTGTACGTAATATTTCACTATTTAACATACTTCGTTCGAAAGTGTTCTAATTTCTTTTCTAAAAGTGCATTAAAAATGTTATAAAAAATGACTTCTCCTACAAATTTTTATCATCCTGTTTTCGCTAATTTATAAGTAAATACTCTATAACTGTATCGAATTTCATTTTTTTAGTTCAGTTTGCTATACCGGATAAGATAATAATAACAAGAATAACTAGACAGTAGACAAATATTGGGCAAAGACGAATAAGATCTAAATTATTCGCATTTGTCAGAAAGGAGGAATTTCGGAATTAACCGCATGAGACTCGGATTAATCGCATTCTTAAAAATCGTACAAATTTTGGACTTAACCGGATTAATCGCATCCGCCAGACCGCACAAAACATGGACATGGCCGAACACGAACGGGCAAAAATCGGACTAATCGCATCCGTCAGACCATATAATACACGGTCATGACCGGACACAATCCGGATTTATCACATCCGACAGACCCTACAAAACACGGGCATGAACGGGCACAATCCGGATTGATCGCGTCCTTCAGACTATTTAAAACACGTACTCGAACGGACACAATCCGGATTTATCGCATCAGGCATACCGTGCAAAGAACGGACTTGACCGGACACAATTCTGGTCGTTTCTCACAAGCGCTGAAAATTTTCTTGGTTAGTATATAAGGACCGTTTCGACCGATATACTCAGCGTGCTATAGAAATAGGTTTGTGAGCGTCAAATAAATGAAGAATGCATTTCTCGAATGTAAACTGCTTATATAACCTTGTTATATAACATTTATTCGGTTAGTCAGACCGCACAGAAAACGGGCATGATCGGATACAGTCCGGATTGATCGAATCTGTTAGACCGTACAACTTTCGGATTCTACCGGACAATATACAGATTTATTATTTTTTTGGTTCTACTTCATTCGGAAAATTTGTGAATACACCGGGATAGAATCCAGATGACGACCCGGACACAATCCGGATTGATAGCATTCGTTAGATCGTACAAAATACGGACTCAACCGGATCTAACCCGGACTGATGGAATCCATCAGACCGTACAACTTTCGGATTCTACCGGATGATATTCGGATTAATTTCCGTGCTCCTTTGACCGGACAAATTTCGGACAAATTCCGGATTCGGAAATTTGTCCGAAATTGTCCGTTACGTGGTCCGGTTTTTGTCCTCCGGATTCTATCCGGTCGTGTCCGAAATTTG
>CAKNXH010059174.1:63146-90052 GCA_932178445.1 Andricus quercusramuli
CCCCCCCCCCCCCCCCCCCCCCCCCCCCCCCCCCCCCCCCAAGTGTTGTTCTTATAATTAGGCCCGTGCGTCTTAATTCTATTTGGCAAAACAAGTGTCTGATAGAGGGAGTTAATTGAAATTAATTCGCTCATAATTATTGGGCTGAAAGCGCGTATAACATCTCTCTTATACTTGCTCTTTATTCAAACAATTTGTTAATTACGGCCTTATAAACCATTAACTACAAAACAATAATATATAGTAATATAATAGTAATATAAAAACAAAAGTCATAAACAGCCGAAACAAAACATTGTCCTCTGTTAAGACCCAGAGGTCATTTTCAGCTATTATTTATGTATGTGTTTGCGACTGTGTTTTTTTCGATTACATCCGTTCTTAAAACGGCATCACCAAAACCGTTTATATTACACATACACAGTGGCGGACTGGCCATAGGTTAGGATGATGGAAACCCCGCCGGCGCCCACCCTATCAGGCGCCCCTCTAAGGCATGTAGGCGCGCTCTACGATCATTTTTTTTTAACAAAGTAAATGTTTTTAATATTAAACAAGAGAAAGCAGAAGGAATTTAATTAAAATGGTACTCTGTAAACATAGTGTTATACTCCATAAGCTAGTTAATCATCAACACATAAAATCGTACATGAATTCCAAATTATACTGCCAAAGTAATTGAAAGTTTTGTGAGGATTAATTTGTTTGTCCTTCCAGGATTCGTAACTATGCAAAAAAATTATATTCTCTTGCATCTAACACAATTTTTTCTCATTATATAAAGCTTCAGCAATGTATTTATTATCTGCGTTTATCAAACTATAAATATTTCAAAATTATTTCGTAAAACTTTAAACGTTGCAACATATTATTGTGTTAACGAAAGGATTTAAAATCCTTTTTCTATAAATTAATACGTCAATCCGAGTTCGGATTTATTCGGATTCATTTGGATTGAAAATTTGGTTCAGATTGAACCGGATTGAGTCGGATCAATTTTTTAATATAAAAATAATTTTTTTTCTGGAGAGATTAATAGCGAGATTAACAGTTTTTCGCATAATACTAGTCATTATTGCGAGTATTTGAATATATACTACTGCTGCGTCGTGGAAAATAGGTTTGTTAATGAAAATCAAAAAATCATTATAAAAGTGGCACAAAAAACAATGGTGGTTTCTGCCTTTTTTTTTTTTTTTTTTTTTTAACTTTTCAGTAAGGCGCCCCTACATATTGACTTCCCGCGGACGCCCCAAGGTACCCAGTCCGCCACTGCACATACACAGTACGGCAAATAAGTATCAGTACTCTTCCTACAAATCGTAATCAAAACAAGATATCCGGATTTTTTTGAATTTATTAATCAAAGTATTCGCCCTTCCCTTCAATACACTTGTTACAGCGATTTAATGGTGATTCGAATGCATGCGCAAGCTCATTTTGTGGAATAGTCTCCAACGCCCTTGTCGAAGCCGTTTTGATGGTCTCTACGTCTTCAAAAAAACATCCTTTTAATTTTAATTTCATCTTTGGAAACAAGGAAAAGTCACATGGTGCCAAATCTGGTGAATAAGGTGGGTGGTTCAAAACACAGACTTGATTTCGGGCCAAAAACTGACGCACAATGATTGAGTTGTGACTCGGTGCGTTATCGGGCAACAGCGACCACTTCTCTCCATCGCGATATTCGGGTCAAATACGACGGATTCTGCCCATTAAACGCTTTAAAACTTCGAGATAATACGCGCCTGATAATAATAAGAACTGTCATAACACTGTTCTTTGTGATCCGATTGCTCCAAACATTGATGGCTATGCGAGAGGCCGTCCACTCTAGAATCGATTCTACGTGAGCATAATTATTCCGTCCATTAGATTACGATTCCTGTGATTCCACACATGAAGCATAGTCCGATTCGATTCTGAGCGTAAGAAAAGAAAAGAATCGAATCCAAACTCAGAAGATCGCACAGGGATCATTCTGACAGTTGCGCGCATTGAGTTGCATCAGTACGACTGATTTCTCTTGATTCCGCCTGAGTCCAGCTGATTCTTCGTTGATTCTTCATCGATTCCTTCGTTTCTCGACCACACTAGGGGAGCGTTTACATATTACGTAGCATTAAAAGTGGAAGGACGATGTCAGCTGAGAAGCAATACATCTTTACGGACTCCTCGTATGTGTAGCCTGCGTTCAACACTGCGCACTTGACGCGTTTTAACGCGTTGATCCCAAGCTAACTCAAGCTGACTCGCCCGAGTCTGCACGGAATCGTAGCGATTCCGAGTGATCCTTGGCGATTCTCACTGATTCCCGGTGTTTCTTCTGAATCTTACTGATGAACGCATGTTTCAAATTTTCAGAATCGATCTCTAAGATTCTACCGAATCAAGCTGATTCCCACATATTTCTGAAAAATCTTTTGACGAGTGACTGATTCTGAATCGATTCTAAGTGAGGAAATTCCTCCAGTGAACGGCCCCTCGTGGCTATGGTCAAGTAAATTTAAGCTACAAAATGAAACCACCCACTTCCAGATGGCGCTGCTGGTTGCTGAGAAATAACTTGAGTACTGATACTTATTTGCCGCACTGTGTATTAAGAAAAAGAGTTTTGTGCATGATTCAAGTGACGCGAATAAAAAGATCAGATTCGGTAAATGTACGATTTTGTTGATAATAATAGTTATAAAGAAAAGAACTATGTTTTCAGAGTGGTAACTGAGAGAAAGATTATGAGAAAGCTACCAGAGAAATAACTTTAAAAAATCGAAAATCTTAACTGCAAAATTGCAGCTGGGACAGACCAAAGATTATTTTGCAATTAATTGTTTCTAAGGCCATAGTTAACGAATGATTTGAATTGAAAGAAAATCTATAAGAGACAAAGTGTTTATTTTATATCTAGTTTTAAAAACCAAAGCTATATCAAATATCCGTATTTGTTTATAAAAAGTGTTATTAACAAAAAAAAAACATTGGGATTTTTGCAAAATAACAAAAAAATTTGTAATCAAGGTAATTTCCCCGAAATTTTTGACAAAAGTTATAGCATCGACCTTGTACAATGTACACAAAGGCTTTTATTAAGAAGTTCAAAAAATTGCACACGTATAGTTGTTAAAAAAGGACCATTTTTAACAGTTACATATTAACAAAAGTTTTAGATCCGTTAGAAAGTTTTCTTTTTCCTAGTGGACCAAGTGTCCTGAAAAATGATTTACATTTTATTCGAAAATTTTCGGTCTAATAGTTGCCGAGATATTCAACCGCAAATATGTCAATTTGAGTGCAAATTCAATTGTTCATAACTTGAAAAATTGAAAATTGTTCATATAACTTGAAAATAGTTCGTTGCATGCAAAATTTTTTGAAACATAAAAGTTTTGTTTTTCCATGAACATTCCGAAAATAATTTTAGAAAATTTTCATCCTAAAAAATAATTTGATTGTTTAAAAAATTGTTGCACCAGATTTCGAAAAAGTAACCTTAAAATTCATAATCAGGGGACATTTGCGGACTTTTTAAGCCAAAGTTACTGCGTCGCACTTTTAGTGCAAACAGAGAAGTGTTAATGGCAATCGAATAACGTAGTTCCAGATTGAACACTGTAGTCTATACTCCGGTAAGCCCTTTCTTTACGTTCACGACGAACTCCTGACGGCCTTTGCCTCTGTCCAGAAGCAAAAGAAGAAGACAAAGCTTCGTGGAAATTACGTCTAACGTTTCAAATTCGGATGAAAGTGTCTATTTTGAAAGAGTAGAAATACAATAATATGTCTGCAGACCGAGGGCCAAGTAATAATACCAGTTGTATGGGAAGAAACATTATTTTTTCAATGAATTAGAAAAAGATTATTTTTCACCATCAGTGTATTTGGGCATTGATTTGAATTTTTAAAAGCTATTTAATTAAATAATAAAATCTTTGCATAATACATCAATTCTGTTCTTAATTTTAATAAATCGAAGTTACTCGTGTACGTAATTCAATTTTACTGCCAAAACACATTTTTAAGTTTTGGGGAAATTTTGTTTATATTCTCATCTCAATGAGAAGGCATTGGTTTTATGTGAAAAATGACTTTCGCAGATTTCATCAAATGTCGACTAATCGAATTTAATTGTGCTTTGGCACACAGTTTTAGGGACAAAAAAAAAGACCGAGTTCGTTAACCAGATATTTTGAATGAAAATTCGAAAAGTTATAGCATTTTCAAAATGTTTGTGAAAATTTGTTTATGATTTAAAAATCATATGGACGGCTGTTCGTAGTACTCGGAAACTCGAATAATTTATCCTAGTGACTGTTTTCGGTCAAAAGAAAATTATCAGAGTTACAACATTTTAAAAATCCCAAAACACAAACGAAAATTAACATTTTACAGATTCCTTGAAAAATTTGATATGTACCACCTAGCAAAATAATGCATGTATATCCTGAAAAAGTTTTCTTCTCTCGATCCCTCTAGTAGCTTAATGGGAAAGCACCCGACCGGCAATAGGAAGTTCTGTGGTTCGATTCCCAGCGGCGCGAAAGGAGAAAACCTTTTTTTCAGAAAAAATTAAATAAAAAAATTTTAATTCGTAACTCCATCTAGTCTGAAAAGACGTTAAAAAAATGTCTATTATTCTCTGATGATAATACAGATACCTTGAAAATTTTGATATGTACCACCTAGCAAAATAATGCGTGTATTTCCTTAAAAAGTTTTCTTCTCTCGATCTCTCTAGTAGCTTAATGGGAAAGCACCCGACCGGCAATCGGAAGTTCTGTGGTTCGACTCACAGCTGCGTGAAAGGAGAAGACCATTTTTCAGGAAAAATAAAAAAAATTATAATTCATGACTCCATCTAGTCTGAAATGACGTTAAAAAAATTGCTATTATTCTCTTATGATAATACAGATTCCTTGAAAAATGTGGTATGTACCACCTATCTAACTAATGCATGTATTTTCTGAAGAAGGTTTCTTCTCTCGATCTCTCTAGTAGTTTAATGGGAAAGCACCCGACCGGAAATCGGAAGTTCTGTTGTTCGATTCCCACTAGCGCGAAAGGAGAAGACCTTTTTTCAGGAAAAATAAAAAAAATTCTAATTCATGACTCCATCTAGTCTGAAATGACGTTAAAAAATTGCTATTATTCTCTTATGATAATACAGATTCCGTGAAAAATGTGGTATGTACCACCTATCTAAATAATGCATGTATTTTCTGAAGAAGGTTTCTTCTCTAGATCTCTCTAGTAGCTTAATGGGGAAGCACCCGACCGGAAATCGGAAGTTCTGTTGTTCGATTCCCAGTAGCGCGAAAGAAGACCTTTTTTCAGAAAAAATTAAATTGAAAAATTTTAATTCGTAAGTCCATCTAGTCTGAAAAGACGTTAAAAAATGTCTACTATTCTCTGATGATACTACAGATTCCTTGAAAAATGTGATATGTACCACCTTGCAAAATAATGCGTGTATTTTCTGAAAAAAGTTTCTTCTCTCGATCTCTCTAGTAGCTTAATGGGAAAGCACCCGGCCGGCAATGGGAAGTACTGTGGTTCTATTCCCAGCAACGCGCAAGGAGAAGATCTTTTTTCAGAAAAAATTAAATAAAAATCACTGTCACTATATTAGAAATCGTGTGCATCCATTCATACACGAATATATTTTAAATCTTTAATTATTTGCATTATTATATATTATATAAGTCGCAAGTTTACCCCGAAATTTTAAATTCAGAGTAAAGTTGCTTATTTGAAATAAATTTCTTGAAATCTTTTGAAATCCTTCTCTCTAAATCTAAAATAGTCAAAAATGACGAATTGAAAAGCAGAAAGGCAGTCACTGGTTGAATGGTAATTATAATGTATAGTTTCAACAATTAGATTCAAAAATTATAATGTATAGTTTTTTTTCATATGTTGAACATAAAATAAAATTTTGCAAAACGTGATCGGGTCGGTAATTTGTTCAAAAAAATTAATTTGCAACATTTGCCCCCCATTGCTCCACGAAAATTCAAAACATTTTGCAAACTTTAGTGAGTAATTATAAATTCAGTCTCTATCTTGTATTAAATTTGCAAAACGTTCGTGAGACGGCAACATTATTAATTATAAACAAATTATTATTTTTTTAATCACTCCCAGCAAAATACCGAAGGTTTTGCAAAATGTTGTTTCTGCTTTTTTTCATTGAAAAAAGACTATTATATGATTTGAAAAAACTAAGAAATAACGCAAATTATTGCTTTTTAAATTATTGTTAAATTTTTTGCAATTCGACTCGTAAAATTCCAGCGAAAATTGCGAAGGTTGCGTTTTTGGGTAGCAAATGTTAGAAATGTCGAGATTTGAAAATGATCAAATTTTCAAAACGTTGCTCGGCCGGCAATAATATTGAAATTGCAATTAAACAAATTAGTTACTTTTGTAAACTAGCCAAAAATTACAAACATTTTGCAAATCGTACTATGTAATAATAATAATATATTATATAAATAATAATTCTGAATATTACGATAGAAATTTTGGTTTCATAACTCAGTTATCGGAAGTAACATTTTCGTCTCTGGTCCCTCGATATGTAATACACTAAATAGTTACATGAGAGGACCCTAGTGGAAAAATCTTCTGGCGTTGATCAGTCCCAGACTAGACCGTCTAGACTCTAATCTGGCGCAGATCAGACTGTCTAGTCTGGGGCTGGCCAGACCTGTAACACTTTCGCAAAGTTTGTGGCTAGACGGTCTAGCCAGCCGCTAGTCAGCCGCTGGTCTGCCGCTATATTGTGAGTACACGCAGAAAAAAGAACCCTATATATTACTGAAAACTAAGTTAAATCTACTGATCTTCCAAGTAAGTATATGGAAAAGACGTCAGTTCAGTAAATTTTACAACTATAGGAAACTGAATATCAACTTATGTTAACGCTGCAGACTATAGTTTAAACGGCTCTATAAATTGTAAGAAAATGACAACAAAATAATTAATAAATAAAAAAACGGTTAATTCTGAGATATATTTTCGGATATACTTATAATTAATCGATATTTGTAAGTTACAACGCTTATAAGACAATTAAAATTTCGCACGCAACGGGGGGGATTTGAACGCATAAACCTGAGCACGCAAGTCGATTACCTCAACCACTACGCTATTACACGAGTTGCGATCTGTGAAATAATTTTGAAATGCATTTGTATCTAAGGTGGCGACTTCTGTAAAGACTTTTGAATACGCGTTCTTGCCATTGGGGCACACGACAAAAGTTCTCCATTTACCTCATATATCCATACAAGTCACCTAGAACAGTCGCGGAAGGTAAAATCGTCTTGCTCCAATAAACTCTCAACTGTACACGACCTGTGAATAACATTTGCGATCCAAAACTGTGTTATTTATTATAAAGCCCCTTCATTGCTGAGTGAGAATATGGAGTAATGTGACAACTGTCACAGAAATGTCAAAAATAAATATTTTTAGGTGATGCAATCCATCCATTGCCGATGGCGTCCTGAATTCATCGGTGGTTTAAAATTGATGTAACTAAAAACAGGAACTTATTTAAATGGTGTTAGTTTTGTATTTTGTGTAAGTGTAGATACCCTAAACATTTTTCGAAAATGGTGAGAAAATTTTAGAGAAATTTTTATGTTATGAATTGCTGACGAGTCCCAGATCTGGGCAAGACTAGACGGTCAGGACAATAACAAAAAAAAAAATCGATTTTGAATAGTGTTCATTTCTTATTTTGTATAATTTTAGACATCCTGGCAATTTTTCGAAAACGTTTTAAAAAATTTGGCTGATTGACACTTAGAAATTTTTACGGTATGGATTGCGGACCAGTCCCAGATCTGGGCCAGACTAGACTGTCAAGACAATAAGAAAAAAAAATTGATTTTGAATAGTGTTTATTTCTTATTTTGTATACTTTTAGACATCCTGGCAATTTTTCGAAAATGTTTAAAAAATTGGCTGATTGACACTTAGAAATTTTTACCGTATGGATTGCGGACCAGTCCCAGATCTGGGCCAGACTAGACTGTCAAGACAATAAGAAAAAAAAGTGATTTTGAACAGTGTTTATTTCTTATTCTGTATAATTTTAGACATCCTGGCAATTCTTCGAAAATGTTTTTAAAAATTGGGTGATTGACACTTTGAAATTTTAATGGTATGGATTGCGGACCAGTCCCAGATCTGGGCCAAACTAGACTGTCAAGACAATAAGAAAAAAAAAATTATTTTGAATAATGTTTATTTCTTATTTTGTATATTTTTAGACATCCTGGCAATTTTTCGAAAATGTTAAAAAAATTGACTGATTGACACTTAGAAATTTGTATGGTATGGATTGCGGACCAGTCCCAGATCGGAGCCAGACTAGAATGTCAAGACAATATGAAAAAAAATTGAGTTTGAATAGTGTTCATTTCTTATTTTGTATATTTTTAGACATCCTGGCAATTTTTTGAAAATGTTTTAAAAAATTTGGCTGATTGACACTTAGAAATTTTTATGGTATGATATTGCGGACCAGTCCCAGATCTGGTCCAGACTAGACTGTCAAGACAATAAGAAAAAAAAATTATTTTTAATAGTGTTTATTTCTCATTTTGTATAATTTTAGACATCCTGGCAATTTTTGGGAATTTTTTTTGAAAAATTAGGCTGATTGAGACTTAGAAATTTGTATGGTATGGATTGCGGACCGGTCCCAGATCTAGACCAGACTAGACTGTCAAGACAATAAGAAAAAATATATATTTCTACTAGTGTTAATTTCTCATTTTGTATAATTTTATACATCCTGGCAATTTTTCGAAAATGTTAAAAAAAATTTGGCTGATTGACACTTAGAAATTTGTGTGTTATGGATTGCTGACCAGTCCCAGATCTGGGCAGAACTAGACTGTCATGATTAGACGGTCTAGATGACGCCAGATCTGGGCCAGATCAGACATCAGACTGCCAGAAGATTTTTCCACTAGGGGAAAGGCAACATCGTTATTTATTCACACTTGTCTTATAATATACAATTGTCTCTAAAATTGTCTTAATTTTCAAAATAAATTAAAAATTGTAATCATGCCTCGGTTGCCTAATAAAAATTATTTAAAAAAAAATTATTAACTCATCAAAAAATTTTCACGCAATTCCTGAATTGCATATAGTCACTCGTTTTTTTTTTTCAAATTTTTCCTCTTTTTTTCTACATCGGCAGTTATTTTATTACTTTCAAAAACTTTTTTAAAGAAACAAGATGCCATGAAAATAGGACGTTAGTAGGAAGTTAATTATCACGAAGTGCGATTTGCGAAATGTTTGTATTTTTTGGCTAGTTTAACAAATTACCTAATTTGTTTAATTTCAATTTTAATATTGTTGTCGGTCGCACAACCTTTTGAAAATTTTTTATTTTTTGACTTCGACTTTTCCAAAAAATTTCTACCCGAAAACGCAACATTTGCAATTCTTGCAGGAATTTTATGAGTGGAATTGCAGAGAATGCAACATTAATTTTAAAAACACGATAATGTGCGTTATGCATACAGTTTTGCAAATCATATAATAGTTTCTTCTCAATGAAAAGAAGCAGAAATAATATTTTGCAAAACCTTCGGTATTTTCGCTGGGGAGTCATAAAAAAAATATGTACAATGGCCGCCATCGAACTAACGCGTCTGTGAGTTACGCGGTTCCTGCAAGTAAGATATACTTAATGTGCTAAAAAACTGACCAAAAATACTACCAGTAGTGTCCGGATTAAAAGTGATATGTTCCTGTTAATTAAATCTTGATTTAACAGCGCCAGATTCTCCTGACCGCCAATTTTAGCAAACCTAACTTCTAAGGGTTGTGTTTTGTACGTTGACTCTTGCCGGGATGGGGCCTAAGGATAAAATCACACAGAATGTAATTTGTGGTGGATGCAAATCAACAGTCGTTGATGCAGTTTTTTTCTCCGGATGTCAGGCTCCATATCACCCCGGATGTGCTGGACGTGCTGGCACGCTGGAAAACTGTTCATTCTCTAAGTGCTGTAAACCGCGGTATCGAACACCCAAGATGGCTGAGTCACTTGCAGGACCTCTCACAGCCCAAGGCGTCAATCGAATTATTAATAACGCATTCGCCTCCATATAGCCTCAACTTAAGGAAGTTTCTTCTTGCCGAGAGGCACTGGATTGACTCTCAACCAAATTCGACGTCTTCACCACAAAGCTCGAAACTCGAAGAACGATGTGAAGCTGAAAAGCCTTTGGCTGACACTGGACAAAACAAAAACCCAGCTGGAGGAAATTGCAGCAATGAAGAAAACCCTAGCATCTCGTCGTCAAGCAGGCGAGGAGGATCTGAAATTGGTATTTCGGCGCGGAATCCCAGCTGTCGTGAAAGTCATAAGGCGAGAAGACCGGACAAACTGAATGTTCAAAGACGAGGATGGACAACCCCACTAAGTGAGATAGTAAGTGAACCCCCTCTCACACATTCTACCGCTGGCGATAAGCCTTTATCTGTATATTAGGGTGGGTCGAAAATAAATACTTTTGGAATTCGAAATCGCTACAACGCTGAAAAGTAGAGTATTGGGTTCCTAAAAAATTATAATTAATTTGGAATCGATCGACATGCAGCTTGGTTACCCGCGCTCGAAAAAAAGGTTTCAAAAATTTCTTGTTTGTAGAGTTTTTCAATTTCATTGAGTTTCAATTTTTTTCTACATACCTGGAGGTCAAAAAAGTCTTCTAAATTTTTTTCGGATTTTTATCTATTATTTTCTAAGAGATAATTCGTATTTAATTTACCATTGTTTTCGGAAATTTTTTTAACACGTTTGCAAATAGGAGGAGAATTATTGGAGGTACATGAAAACTTTTTACAGACAAAATTGCATTAGAAAAAAAATCCACAAGACCCAGGAATCGAAATTGGCAATACAGCAAATTTAAAAAAATTTTATTTTGGTATTTTATGAACTTATCTTCATAACATGTAGTTGAAATATTTTTGTGAGCATGTGTTGGTTTTTGAAACATAAAAATACACTAGACAAAAAATCCAAAAGACCCAGGAATCGAAATTAGCAATAGATTGAATTTAAAAAAATTTTACTTTGGTATTTTATGAACTTATCTTTATAACTTGTAGTTTAAACATTTTTCTGAGCATGTGTGGGTTTTAAAACATAGAAATGCACTAGAAAAAAATAGACAAGACCTAGGAATCGAAATTGGAATTACAGCAAATTTCAATTAAGATTTGTGGATCTTGCCGAATTTTTGTGGTATATTTCTGGCTTAAAAATTCCACACAAGCTCGAAGAATGTTATACTTATAAATAAAAAAAAATAATTCGGTTCACTACAAAATTCCGAAATAAAAAAATTTACAGTCATTGAATTTCGATTCCTGGGTCTTCTAGATTTTTTTAGTGTATTTCTATGTTTAAAAAACCCACATATGCTCAGAAAAATGTTAAAGCTACGAGTTATAAAGATAAGTTCATAAAATACAAAAATCAAAATTTTCAAAATTCGCTGTTTTGTCAATTTCGATTCCTGGATCTTGTGGATTCTTTTTCTGTTAGAAAAAATACACATGCTCACAAAAATGTTTAACTACAAGGTATGAAGATAAGTACATGAAATACCAAAATCAAAAATTTTAAAATTCGCTCCATTAATTTTTATTCCTGAGTCTTGAGGATTTTTTTTCTAGCGGATTTCTATGTTTGAAAAACCCACACATGCTCACCAAAATGTTTAAACTACGATTTATAAAATAAGTTCATCAAATACCAATTTCAAAATTTTTTAAATTCGCTCTATTGCTAATTTCGATTCCTGGGTCTTGGGGATTTTTTTTTTATTGTATTTCTCTGTTTAAAAAACCCACACTTGCTCACAAAAATGTTTAACTACAAGTGATGAAGATATGTTCACAAAATATCAAAATCAGAATTTAAAAAATTCACTCTATTGCCAATTTCGATTCCTAGGCCTTGGGGATTTTTTTCTAATGCATTTTTGTCACTAAAAAGTTCTCATGTACCTCAAATATTTCTCCTCCTATTTGCAAACGTGTTGAAAAAAATTTCCGAAAACAATGGTAAATTAAATAGGAATTATCTCTTAGAAAATGATAGATTGAACTGCGAAAAAAATTTAAAAGACCTTTTTGACCTCCGGGTATGTAGAAAAAAATTGAAACTCAATAAAATTGAAAATCTCTACAAACAAGAAATTTTTTCAACCTTTTATTCGAGCGCGGGTAACCAAGCTGCAAGTCGATTGATTCCAAATTAATTATACTTTTTTAGGACCTCAATTCGATACTTTTCCGCGTTGTAGCGATTTCGAATTCCAAAAGTATTTATTTTCGACCCACCCTACTGTATATTATCAGAACGTCAGGGGTTTGCTCACCAAATTATTATTATTGCAAAAGTCTATTCCTCTTAGCCGAATTAGAATTATAGTCCTTACCGAAACATGGTGAAATAATAACATAAATTCAACTGAATTTTGAATTGAAACTGAAAAAGGCATCGTAGTTCCGATGTACAAGTGTGGAAATCGGAACGACGTTGCCAACTATCGGCCCACAACTATTCTTAACGCGATCCCGAAGGTATTTGAAAGCATTGTACACGATAAGTTGTACCAAGCTTGTGCTAATATCATTGCAGAGGAACAGCATGGTTTCATGAAGAGGAGATTCACAACTACAAACCTGTGCGTTTACACGCACTATCTTGCAAACAAACTAGAGTCGGGTGATCAGGTGGACGCAGTCTATTCAGATTTCTCTAAAGCCTTCGACAAAGTCGATCATAACATTCTCGTGGCAAAGCTTGGAGAACTTGGTGTGTCTGGAAAAATGCTCTCATAGTTAGCGAGTTATCTAAGCGATAGACTGCAGGCAGTTCGTGTCGATAATAATTACTCAGAAGCATTCCATGAAACCTCCGGAGTACCACAAGGATCGCACCTTGACCCGCTCATGTTCCTCCTCTATGTCAACGACATCAGCGTCATCTTAAAATTCTGCTCATTTGTTTTCTTTGCCGACGATCTTAAACTATACAAGGCTATTCATTCCGTTTTGGATTGCATCGAGCTGCAAAGCGATCTTGATCGCCTTCAGTCTTGGTGCATCTTAAATAGGATGCCGTTGAACATAAAAAAATGTGTGGTTATAACCTTCTCTAGAAAAAAACTCACGCTTCGATACACTCACACGCTACGTGGGGATCAGCTTGATAGGGTTACCAGGGTGTGTGACCTGGGCCTCCTTCTTGACAACTCCCTGTCATTCAACGATTTAGCGTCGGACGCGATCAATAAAGCTCTAAGATCTCTGGGCTTTGTCACGAGAAATGCTACTAAATTCAGGAATCCGCTAACCCTAAGAACTCTTTTTTTCTCACTGGTCAGGCCTCACCTCGAATATGCATCTGTAATCTGGTCGCCTTGTTATAGCATCTACAAAGTGAGACTTGAACGAGTTCAGAATCGATTTTTGCGATTTACAGCAAGACAACTTGGAATACCCATGGCAAGATTTGACCATTTCTATAGCGGCATAAGAACGTTACTAAATGCTCAGCTAATCTCAGAACGATTCCTGTTCGCCGATTTGTGTTTTCTCTATAATGTCATCAACAACTATGTAGATTTTCCAACCATTTTGTCAGAAATAAAATTTAATGTATCATCGAAAGCGACAAGAAAAAGAAGAACGAGACGCAACCATTATTGTGCACTATTCAAATTGGGATATCATCGTACGAACTATGGGGCTAACACGGCGTTGACCAGAATTTGTAGAGAAGCGAACAGATTCAGTAATGAACTTGACTTTTTTGAGGTCTCATCGTTTCGACTTCGACTAGCTTTACGACAAGTGATAAATACCAGCGATAATAGCGCGGCCTAGGACGAGCGTAATTAGCATTAAGACATTTCAGTCAATTACAATTAATTTATTATCTACCTAAAGGGCATAGAACGTTCACTTTGCAAATAAATAAATAAATAATTTGTTTATAATTAATAATGTTGCCAAGTAGTAAACGGTTTGCAAATCTAATATGATGTCAGTACTTAGTGAATTATTACTCAGTACGATTTGCAAAATGTTTGTAGTTTTTGGCTAGTTTACAAAAGTAACTAATTTGTTTAATTGCAATTTAAATATTATTGCAGGCCGAGCAACGTTTTGCAAATTTGATAATTTTCAAATCTTGACATTTCTAACATTTGCTACCCAAAAACGCAACCTTCGCAATTTTCGCTGGAATTTTAGGAGTCGGATTGCAAAAAATTTAACAATAATTTAAAAAGCGATAATTCGCGTTATTTCTTTAGTTTTTAGTTTTTTAAAATCATATAATAGTCTCTTTTCAATGAAAAAAAGTAGAAACAACATTTTGCAAAACCTTCGGTATTTTCACTGGGCAGTGATTAACAAAATAATAATTTGTTCATAATTAATAATGTGGCCGTATCACGAACGCTTTGCAAATATAATACAAGATAGAGACTGAATTTATAATTACTCACTCAAGTTTGCAAAATTTTTTGAATTTTCGTGAAGCAATGGGGGGCAAATGTTGCAAATTAATTTTTTTAAACAAATTGCCGACACGATCACGTTTTGCAAAATGTTATTTTATGCTCAAAATATAAAAAAAAACTATAGAGTTTTTTTTAAGACCATCGGAATTTTTGTTAATTGATTCGATTTTTATGTCTAATTCCACTGGTCTAATAGAGAAATAGTAAATGTAGTATTTTTCGAAAACGGCTCAACACCAATTTTGACGAACAAAATATATGTTATAAAGACCAATGGGATAATTTTTAAGACAATTTTTTTTAATTCTGAAAAAAAACAGGTAAACAAATATAACTCCCAAAAGATGCGATTTCAAGGTTAACGTTTTTGGAAATTGTATGATGTATATCACATAGACACCATTTAAAGGCACTGATTTGGGCGAGATACAGGCGAAACTTTTTCATTGTTATTTTTAAGGTAAAAAATACGTGGAGAATAATAAGCGAGAAGGGCTAAGCTCTTTAGCAAAATGAGCAAACTGACAAAACTTCTACTTTCAACTTCGAAATTGTATTTTTTTAGGAAGTTATGGAGGGGAAAATGAAATGAAAAAGTAATTAATCTCGAAAACGCCTAAGGGTTAATGCACATAACTTTGTAAACCTCTCGCCGGCCCTCCTTCTCTCCAAAATAAGACATTTTCTATACTAAATGTATGTCCATGTCATACAGTTTCCTTGGTCGGACTTTTAATGGGGTCGCACGTTCCTAATGTAGATGCTTTGTTTACTTTCTTCAATTTTAATCCCTACTGGTCTAGTTGCATTAGTTTGAGAACGCATTTTCTGATGTTTTTTTTCAGAGACGACGCAACTTGAAGATCCGAGGCAAGAATGGCGGGCCATTCAGGAAGCCATGCTCCGGGAGTACTTGCAAACTACACAGGACGTTCTTGAGGTGAGTCCTCGTCAAATTAACGTATATAAATTAATTGTGATAATTAATCAGATAATTTTTATTTTTCCTATATTATACTTATACAATCATACAATATGATTTTTATTTCCCGTTTTTTTTTAAATTCTTTCCCTTCACCGACGACTTTTCGTTATATAATACTTTTCTTGCAACATTTAGTTAACCAGTACATACAAATCAGAAAATGTCATTAGAGCGTTCTAAGAATGACAAACTTTAGATCTTTTGAAGTCCCAATGTCCCAAAAACGTCTTCAGAACATTGAAAAGTTTTTAGAAGTTTTAAATGGCGTATTCGGGTGTTTTCATACCACTCTGCAGAATTAATTATTACTTATGTTTCTGTGAAATAATTTTGGAAACTCAATAGCTCAAGTTGAGTACATGTTTGCAATATTCTAAAAGAATTAAATCATTTCTATCTAAACTTCCAGCAAGCGGCTGGAAGAAACTGGAGGTGACGACGCCCACAATTAGGAAGCAGGCTAGGGCTAGAGCTAGAGGGAGGAATTTTTTTTTTTTCAAAGGAGTAAAAACGGAAAATGCTCATGCACCAACCACATTCGAACCTTGGGGACCGCGAGCCCAATATATACATCTCACGCACATATATTCAAAATATATACACGTGAGATGCACACATGGGCGCGCAGTCCACAAGGAACGAAGGTGAGTGTGGGACTTACCAAACGGCACCTACCCACTATACCTTAACTCCTTTTCCCGCCAACCCATATCCTTGGAACCGCTTTCGCATTACTTCAAGGACATGGGAGTAAGGCTACTAAGTCGTGCTTCGACTTCCATCGTTTTGAGCCAGCTTGGCATTTCAACTCTCCGCACCCAACCAAGATACACGCATCGTCCTCAATGGTGTGGTGGTACCACAACCCGGGCTCGTCGGCCTTCGGCATCTTGGTTGGGTGCCATACTTTAACTTGGTCGTCCTTGAGTCTTCCTCGATGAGGCTGCCTCTCGGAACGACACTACCTCATAGTCCCAGGCAGGTGATCTGTCCGGGATTTCTCGCCCTCCAGCAGGCCCTCGTTCTATCGGGCCCATCGCACCTCGCTGCCATATGGCCAAAGCCCTGGCACCGATAACACCGAAGCGCCTCCGTCTTCTTCTTGACTCTGCAGGACACCCATCCCACTTTTAGGTGTCCTGTTCGAAGGAGTCTTGACGCCAGTTCTTCTTTCATGTTCACAAAAGCTCTCAGATTGCCTCTGTAGGGTTTCTTCGTTAGGCTCACCTTCACCTCTCCGGCAGCGTCACCGAAGTGACTTCTTACGGCCGCCTCAACTTCCGCCGCAACCGTTACTGTGTCGAGGTTCAAGACCTCGACTTCTACACGAGGAACGAGTTCTCGTACTCTGCCCTCTCCACCAATAGCTTCCTTGATGGCAGCTGACAATTTGTCTCTGCCGCCTGCTGCTGATCCTACTTTAACCGAAACCTCCCCGTTCCTAGTTTCCCTGACCCCCCTGATTTTGACTTGCGCGTAGCTCATACCCTCAGCCGGTTTGATGACAACCGCCTCGGGCCGAGCTCGCGTCTTCGCCTTCTTCATCTTCTTCCTGTTGTTTTCGTCAGGCCTGCCCTCTCCATCTGTCCTCTTTGGAGTCGATGTCGCGACCGCCTCAGATTCACGCGTCCTAGACTTTTTCGTTCTCCGCTTTGAAGAGTTCGCCTCAAGGGGACTCAAAGTGAGCTCCCGACTTCGCTTCCCATGGTGGGCAGAGGGAGTCTCTATAGCGTCATCCGTTTGTGTAGCACTATGGTTCGTGCCCTTCGCGATTTTGGCCTTCTCCTTTAGGGTGATTGTGGTAAACCAAGCTGTTTTACCAACATTATCAATCAGGTTTCTGTATACGTCTTCACTCAGGAGTGACTTCTCTTTCAGGATATTTGTCAACCGTTCCGCTTCTTCTAGCCCTTGCTTAATTGGAAGGTCCATATTTCTCCTCGTGCTGCAGAAATCCTTAATCGTTTTAATAACACATTTTAACTCTTTGAAGAGATCAAATGACTCTTGCAGTGTTACTTCCATTGTTTCTATGTTCTTTTTAGTCGCCGACACTTCCCTTACATCAAGTTCCTTCGTCACCTCCGAAGGACCACCCACTTCCTCACATACGTTTTTGTTAATTTGTGGTTCTGACTCCATATCATTCCCACGAGTAGCTAGGGAAATAAAGGTCCACTCCCGCAGAGCCCCGCGTGCGGGGGTAAGGTCTCTGTACTGTAGAAGGCGACCTGGTATCTTAGAGATACCGTTCGGAACACCACACCCCTGGTGCGACGCAGTCTTTGGCACGGTGGATTAACGCCTTGACTTGGAGGTTTTTCCTTCGGGACCATCCCTGGACATTACCTGCGACTGCTTATTGAGTAGTGTAACCGTATTCAGCAGGAGCTCTCGGTACAGGGCCGCAACAGGAAGAGGTCATGGTTTTTTCTCGGTGTGTCCTTCACCCAGTCTGTTTAGTCCGCGGGGTCTATTTTATTTCAGCCTTACCCTCTGTTTCCAGCGAGCATTCCCCTATCCGCCACCCGGGGACGTGCCACGTATGGGTGTACAGACTCCGACTGTGGAGAGGGAGGAATAGTGATGGTAAAGGGTGTAGGAGTGAGCAACGAAGGGAGTAAAGGAGTAGTGGGGGGGGGGGGCAGCTTGCTACTAGATATCTCGTTATGGACACCATTTGCCACAACACGACGTATCGGTAAAATATACTAGACTACACTGTGGAAAAAGTTGTTGTACATTTACGTCCTGCGATGATGGGAATAATTCGATCGGTGTGTCACATCGTAAATAAGCAGAATTCTGTAAAAATACATATTTTTCTTCTCAACCTGCGTCCGCCCTAAAAAAATATATGCAAGACGTAACTCTCGAGCCACTGTCCGATTTCTCGTTGAATTTTGTTTTTAGCTTTTATAATCGTAAAGATATTTTGAGGTTTGGTTCCCCAAAAATGTTTCGGTTATTCAACTTTCAATATTTTTTTTTGTCTGTAACTTATTCCTAACGTTTCCTGATTAACAAATTTCCCTGACTTTTCACTGATTTTGCAGGTTTTCTCTAATCTGTGGCCATCTTGCTACTATTTACAACTTTTCACAGAGGTGAAAATATTTCAAAGCCATTTTCTGTATTTAAGGGCATGTGACACAGCCAAATACCTAGATTACCGACCTCACTTTTTCAATTTTCCGATTTTTTTTTTTTTTAATCTAAGAACTTTTTTTGTAAATAAAATATCGGGCTGAAACTTTGGAAAACGTATGAGAAGACAATAAACTACGTTTACGTACCTTATTCGAGGAAAAACTTCGCAAAAAATTATTTTCTAAGAAATTAAAACTGGGTGCATTTTTTGAACCTAAGAACTTTTTTTATAAGTAAAATATCGGCTTCAAACTTTGAGAAATGCAAGAGCCGACAGTAAAGTACGTTTATGTACATGATTTGAGTATAAAAGATGCAAAAAGAAAAATTCCAACTAAGTGTCAACTCCGGTTCCGCTTGCCAGTTCGGTCGGTATTTGCGATGGGCACGACAATGCGAAGTCTGGCGGCCACTAATCGAGACTCTATCAGCTGACTCGTCTACATCTGAAATATGGGGTCCACGCTGTCAAAGATTGGAAATGCGGTGATCTTACAATAATATTTTTTGAAAGTTGTGTCCAGCATAAAAGTTGAGTGAAATATGTTGTTTCAATGTTGAATTATGTAAGTATTAAATTCGCTATTGGCCTCGTTCAGTGGCCGCCAGACTTCGCATTTTCGCGCTTATCGCGAATACCGACCGAACTGGCAAGCGTTGTTGACATTTAGTTGGAATTTTTCTTTTTGCATCTTTTATACTCAAATGATGTACATAAACGTACTTCACTGTCGGCTCTTGCATTTCTCGAAGTTTGAAGCCGATATTTCGCTTATAAAAAAAGTTCTTAGGTTCAAAAAATTCACCCAGTTTTAATTTCCTCGAGAATAATTTTTTGCGAAATTCCTCATCGAATAATTTACGTAAACGTAGTTTATTGTCTTCTCATACATTTTCTAAAGTTTCAGCCCGATATTTTATTTACAAAAAAAGTTCTTAGATTCAAAAAAAAATTTAGAAAATTGAAAAAGTGAGGTCGGTAATGTAGGTATTTGGCTGTGTCACATGCCCTTAAGGGAGAAAACGGAATATAACCACTTAACAGTCTCAAAATTTATAAATTTCGACACGAGCACCGCAACGAGACATAACGTGCAGAATAACGTAAATAAAAATGCAAACAAAGGAAATGCGCACCCATTGGTAAGAGGCTGTTCGGGCATCTCCTTAACTCATCGTTTGGCACGACTTCCACTCGCTAGTCCCGAGTGGTCCAAATTTACGTCCTTGCACATAATTCTGCCTCGTTCGTCCGTGCGGATTTGCTCCCTCGCGATAAAAAAGTGTGCTTTTCTATCAAAATCTGGTCAAAATTTAGATATATTTTCGTAGAGTTACAGTCCGAAGTAAATTTATCACTTTACGTAAACTTACTATGTCCCACGCCGATCGAATAATTGCCATCATCAGAGAAAAAACAGAAGATAAACTTTACATCGATTTCGGACGAAAGATTCTTTCCAACAAAAATTAACTTCGCAGGATAAACTTTGCACAAATATCGGTTAAACTTTCTTTTGTTTGCCCATGACAAACACATGTATTTTGAAAGACGCGAAGTTTGCTGAAAAAAACTGTATCGCTCTAAAAAATTTCCTGCAACAAATTTTATTCTTAGTTTTTTCTGTGATCGGACGTAGTAATTTTACAGTCAACTGCATATAAAAGAACCATCGTTCTATTTTCACATTGTTACCTGAAGTGAAATCACACTAGATTGCAAATAAGTACTGTAGTATCGTAAATTAATCAGATTACACATTGTAATTTCAAAATACACTGCACGTATAATTACTAGCTGATTGTAAATATCACCAAAGCTTTTTTTACAATGTACTTACAAGACATTAAGCAGGAGTAACGAAACTTATGTCTTAAATTTACTAAACGCGCGCAACTACTATCTGTCCAAAAAGTTTAGACACCTTGATTTTTGTACAGACTTTCGTGAAAATCTCAGAAGAAAAAAAATTCTAAAAATATGAGACAACATGCATGTTGCAGGTGAAGGTTTTTCAAATACTGATACAGAGTTTCAAAATTTTCAGATGATTAGTGATTATTTCCTAGCGAGTGAAAGGTGAAAAAGCATCCTTTCTGTGCACCGTGGTGAAATTCAGAGCCAAAAAAATAATTTTTCAATAAGTTATTAACAAAAGAGTTGGAGGTGTCAGCTTCGAAACTAAGAAACGTACAGAGATGATTTTTGAAGTAAATTACCCATTTCTAGCTTCTGACAATGTTGTACGTACTGTCAATGAGCAAAAAGTTACACTTGAACGTTTGAAAAATTGTTTTCTTCTTGGAAAAATACAAAAGGCTTTATGGCAATCGAGGCAACCGCACTCTCCGCATGGGACCTTTCTCGCACTACTTGCCATTCAAAGTTGAGTATTCTGAAATGGTCATATGATTATTGTGCTTTTTCACCTTTCGCTCGCCAGGAAATATTCGCTAATCATCTGAAAAATTTTGAAACTCTGTATCAGTATTGGCATCATAGTTTGATGTTTTCTTTACAAAGTTCACACACTTAAAAGTTCAAAAAATGTTTAAAAGGCAATGAACTTCGATGTTGAAAAACATATATATTTGTCTCGTCTTAGGCAACCCGGTATCCTAAGACGGGCCCCTTTTTAAAATAAAAAAATCTATGTAATTAAACACTAGATATTAATGAATTTTATTCGCAGCGTATTGTTTAAACATAATTTTTACGTTTATGACATATTAGTTACATAAAATACATTATAAAACGTAAAATAAGCGTTAAATAAGGTATAACAGAAAATAAGTGTAAAAGAAGTTCAAGGACTAAATATTTATGAAAAGTTATAAAATTTCGAATATTATTTATCTCAGATCCAGAATTTACTGATATAAATCGAAAAAGCAACATAGTTTAAAGAATTTCTTGTTCATGATGTAAAAGCAAGAAAGAGGTTAGGTCATTACCATTGAGACCATCGGAAACTCACAAGGAAAGCAGATTTCGCTTTTACGTACATTTCTCTAGCCTAACCGGGGCTCGTTTTAGGAATTTCGCATGATCACAATTTTTTTTAATATTTTAATTAAATAGCATAAGAATTAATAAAACGTAAGTATCAGTCACAAAATTTACAAAATTATCTATCAAACAAAAACATAACTTACTCCTCCAAATTATTAGAAGTTATTAAATCACAACTTCTAAAACAGGTGAAAGTTCGTTCTCTAACGTACGAAAATAATTTTTCCTTTCTGTTTTTGTTAATTTACTTCCAGCACAGGAAAACACACCTTCAAAATAACCAGAATTTTGCTGAACACGTATTCGCATGTGTGAGTGATGACTATATTGCCTTCGTACAAAAATATTAAGGGTGTCACGTCTTAGGAGGGGGCTCGTCTTAGGCAACTTTCCCCTATTTAGAAATTTTTTCTGCTGAGATTTTCACGACAATCTGTACAAAAGTCGAGGTGCCTAAACTTTTTGGACAGATAGTAGTTTCATCTAGTTGGCCCAACTAGACCTTTTTCTCCGTGTGATTAATGAAAGTGAACGAAATTTGTTGATGTGGTTTGGTGATGTCGCAAGAATGGATGAAGAATGTTTACTGAAGCAAGTATATTTAGGAATAGCTATTTGTGAAAAAGTGCGCAAAATAGGCGATTGCTGATGAGTGTGCGAAACTCGCTGTAGGCAAGTCTGCAATCACACGTGTACCAATCGTCTGTGCGCACGTGCATGATACTCTATTTTTTTGCAAAAACCATCCCAGAAAAAGATTTAGGACTTTTTTACACTTTTTCACAAAATTTCCGATTCCGTATGGTGGTTTTCAGCCAAATTTTTGTATAATTTTTTTAACGGATTTTTAAAAATATTTTTATTTTGTCGCAGTGCAAAGTTGTGTATATCTAAATTGCGCATGCGTGTCCATTGCGTTGATCCGCAAAATAGATGTGTTTCAAACTGCGCATGTACCATTAGTGTTCTCGCACAATCTGCTGGATTCAAGCACTTTGTATATCATTTAGAGGCATGGAAGTCCTCACTGTCGAGGTGGGTGTTGTAAAAAAGTTAATTGTTGCTTACCCCTTATCCAGAGATAAACTAAGGAAAGAATGCTGGGAGTATGTGAAAGTGAATAAGACTCTCAAGCTGAGAGACATAAAGAGTCAAAAAAAATAGAAGATGCATAAATCAAAAGATATGTGAATATAAACAAAGCGAAATATGTATGCTATACGATAGAGATGTGTGGCCACAATTTATTTACATACAAGGACAAAAAGTATGTAACGAAGAGTGCGATTTCAAGTTTCACGATCTGGGAAATTGTATATCACATTGACAACAACTTAAGGCATTGATTCGGACGAGATACGGGGGCAACTTTTTCATCGTTATTTTTAAGGTAAAAAATCCTTGGAGAATAATGAACTATAGTTCATACTATAAAACTTCACCTCTATAGAAGGACTTAGCACTTTAGTAACATGAGCATGTAAAAGTGGTCATCAGTCCTTAACTCAAATGATGATTTTTGGATAATCACAGGCCCAGATGGAAGTTTTAACTAGTGGTTATGGTTGGAGTAAATTTGCGTATGCATCTTCCTATTGGTTTATTATTCAATTTTTGTGTTTGTATGTGAATTTTCACACATGGGGTGATTTATATAGAGATTTATCAGCAACCCGGGTCGGAGCGACGTTGTGGGACAAGTATGTTGTTTGTGTAACAATCATGCGACTCACAGATTGATCTAAAACCTGTCCCTTCTCTTACGCACTATTTTACTCACTTCTATCTTATAAATTCCTGAATCCACCAGCGGAAGGAGTTGCACACATCGTTATAAACTTTAACATCTTTAACTCATCAGGCGCTTGAAGCAGACCGTGGCTGATAATGAAAAATCCGGTTCACTCAGTCCGTGGATGGTGGGGTAAAAAAACCAGGATGCCCAATATGTCAAATCAGGCATACTAGTCCCATCAGATCACTTAATTGCATAACAAAAATACATCCGTGATTGATAATATATACCTGTACAGCTCCTGCCCCGTGTAGAATATTCAGTTTGATACAAAAATTCAACTCTAAAAAAATGCCTCCGACATATTGGACTGTAACCGTAAGTCTGAGAGGAAATATAATTTATAGTCTATTCTATGTTATCTTTACAGGAGTCTTATAATGTTCTCCTATTAAACTTAAAATTCCTTTATGGAATCCCTTGACAGAACATATACGGAGCCCACAAAGGACTGCGTCCAGCGGCGTTGCAAATTATTCGATCCACTTCTAACGTGCTTTGCGCCATGATTTGCATTCAAAAGATTTCAAAATGTTGCCTAATACTGTTGGTGGTATTAGATTGTTCATTTTATAATTTACATTTTGGTTAACTCTCTTCACTCTTTCCTTTTTCTTCCCCTTTTTTTAGTAACATATATTTGTTTCTAATGAGCTGGAACCTATTTTTCTAAGATACGCCATTTTATGTACTTTAATGTAATTTTTTAGATATTATGTTATTTCAAAATTATTTTCTTATAACATTTTTATTAATTATACATTTTTTCATCGTGAACGTCCTATCTCTCTAAAAAGTTGAAATTTTGAACATAATATTCCATACAAGAATTGTAAATCCGGATAAATTACAAGTTTGTCAGTTTTTCCAGAGTCACACTCAGAGAAGTGGTTGGCTGGTACATCCATTTTTCGTTGGTTAAGGGATAGGTGGTCAGAACATCTGTTCAGATTGACAGACCAGCCAAGTCCGTTGGACACAATGACCATTTTAAATGGTTGCGTGTTCGTTGGTCACTTCAGCTATGCAGTTGGACCCTTCAACTATCGAATAGTTAGCGCAGCCAACTGCTTGGCCAGTGGTCGCAAATGTGGCTCCCTGGCCTATTGCGCTTGTGTCAGGGAGACACGTTTGAGTCGTTGGCCGGTTGGCGTCATTGGTATCAGGATTCAGAATGGCAGAACCAACCTGACGGGTGACGGACAACTGTGCACGGAGCAACTGTGCACGAGCTCATATGTGCACATGGGTGGCCACTGGTACAACTCTGCACGTTGTTGGCCACAGGCACAACTTTACACCGACCCATCTGTGCACGTCTACATTTGCACGTGCATAGATGGTACCCTAGCGACAAGTCACGTGCACAAATGGGAGACACCCAACTCTGCACGTTGAAATATAAACGTGCACAGATTGTACTCTACCAACGCTTTAGGTGTCCAGATGGTAACCAACTAACGGTTCACGTGCTCAGATGGGAAGACTCCCAACTGTGCACGTGTACAGATGGAAGACTCCCAACTGTGCACGTGCACAGATGGAATACTTCCAACTCTGCACGTGCACAGATGGAATACTCCCGACTGTGCAAGTGCACAGACGAATGCTCTCAATAGTACACGTGCACAGATGGGAGACACTATCTGGATGCGTGAACTTTTGTATAAAGTATCTAATTCTATTAACTGATACGCGCACAGTTGGGAGTCTCTCACATGTGCACGCGATCGTGTAAGTTAAGCATCTTATCTTATTAATTGAAACGTACACAGTTTCGATGGTGCCATATGTACACGTGGACTTGTAAGTTAAAAATCTGACCGTATTAATTAAAATGTGCACAGTTGGGAGAGTACCATCTGTACACGTGGACTTGTAAGTTGAAAATCTGATCGTATTAATAAAAACGTGCACAGTAGGGAGGGTACCCTCTATGCACGTAGACTTTTAAATAAAAAGTCTGATCGTATTAATTATACGCGCACAGTTGTCAGTCTCGTAAATGTGAACGCGGACTGTTGAGTTGAGCATCCTATCTTAATAATTGAGACGTGCACACTTAATCCGTGCACAGTTGTACCCATCGCAAATTGAAACTTGCAAAGTTGGGAGTCTCGCATCTGTGCGCGTACACAGTTGAGAGTATCCCATGTGTACAGTGTACAGTTGGGAGTATCCCATCTGTGCACGTGAACTTGCAATTTAAAATCTGATCGTATTATTTGAGACATGCACAGTTGGAAGGGTACCATCTGGACACGTAGACTTTTAGACCAGCACAGATGGTACCCCAGCGATTGTTCACGTGCACAGATGGGAGACTCTCAACGGTGCACGTCAAAATGTAGACGTGCACAGATGGCTTGTTCACAGTTGTGCCTGTGGCCAACAACGTGCACAGTTGCACCAGTGGCCACCGACCTGACAGCCTGACAAGAGTCAAGAGATGATTTGTGTTAATTTGTCGATATTTCGAGCATTCGTGGCGTGTATTATGATTATTCAAATTATACTAAGTTAAACTTTTCATGGGGAATGAATTAAGTGTTCTCCGACGTGAAATCTTGGGCTTTTGAGAAAATAAGAACTTGACGCTCGGCCCGGCGTCATACTAACCTTAAAATAATTTGTCGACATATTTTTTGCAACAATTCACGTCCACACGAATTGAGAAATCGAGGTGAAAATTTGGAAAATAAAATAGAAGGCCCTAATAAACTTTTGCTTCTGGTATAGGGACGTGAGTTATTGCAAAAAATATGTCAAAAAATTATCTTGGTGTTAGTATGGCATGATTTTAACGATCTCGAGTGAAAAGCGTCGTGTTAAGGCTCATGTAGTGGGTATTCCAACCTACAAAACTCACCTCAAAAATTGGTTTCGAATGCTGGCGCACCGAAAGGATGTCAGCGGGCAATTTTTTTCCCCACAGGAATAACATATTCATATTTGAGGCGGAAAGTCCCTCCGGAACGTCAAAACTCGCGATAAATATTAAAAAAATAAAAACATTTTTCAGCGATCGAAAAAAAATAAACAGAAACAGTACAATCAGCGCCGCCTGGTTTCCCGATCAATCACTAAATCGATTTAAAAGGACTTCTGGCGCCATATTCAAAATAGAAAAAGCATTGAAACATATGTAGGAGTAATACTTCTTAATAAGTTATAATATATTATTTGAAAAACATAACAAATAAATATTATCTTACCAAAATATAAGAAAAAAAGAAGGAAAAATATATTCAACGCAAAATGCTGACTGATAAAATAGATAAATAAAACTTGCAACATTTTCTTCTAATTCTGAGTTGTTCTTATAACATTCCCTTCACACGACCCACACAGAAGAAATAATTTACATATAGCTGAAAAAGATTT
>CAKNXH010059174.1:101913-137708 GCA_932178445.1 Andricus quercusramuli
TGAAGTAATAATGAATTCAAGTTAACAAAATAATTGTTTAAACAATTGATGCGCATAGATGCGGTTTTTTCTTTCATTTCTGGCTTTTTGTTTAATTTCCATTTGAAGTGAAGTAATAATGAATTCAAGTTAACAAAATAATTGTTCAAACAATTTATTTTAATTATTAATAATATTATATTTGAATAATGCTGAAAAAATGCATTTTTTTTAAATTTCTGATTTTTTGTCCACTTTTTATTTGGAGTGAAGTAATAATGAATTCAAGTTAACAAAATAATTGTTTAAACAATTCATTATACTTATTAATAATATTATAATTGAATAATGCTAGAAAGATGCGTTTTTTTTAAATTTCTGGCTTTTTGTTTAATTTCCATTTGGAGTGAATTAATAATGAATTCAAGTTAACAAAATAATTGTTTAAACAATTTATTATCATTGTTGATAATATTCTCTTTGCTTAATTGGTAGAATTTTGCGATTTTTCTGAAATTTTCAACTGTTTGTTTATTTTTCATTAGGCGTGACATAATAATTAATTATATTGAGCAAAAACAATTGTTCAAACAAATTATTATTGTTTATGACTATCTTCATCAGTAATTAAATTCAACAAAAAAGTTGTTTGAACAATTTAATATTGATTTCTGCCTTTCGTGTAAAATAGCTTTTTTTCTTTAAATCAATTTTTTTAAGCATTGTGAAAAGAGCAAAAATAATTCACTTAAAACAACAATACCTTTCAGAAAATCATTTTTGTTGTGGCTGACTTATTACTTGTTCATACATAAAAAGGTGATGCAAAGCGAAAATTTTTAGAAAAAACCGCCACTTTCTAGCACTTATCTAAGAAAAGTTAGTTATGAACAATATTAAATTGTTTGAACAACTTTTTTGTTGACTTTAATTAATTATTACCTCACTAAGTGAAAAAAGGACATAAAGGTGAAAATTGCCGGAAAACTGAAACTATCAGGTGCAATTGATATATATGAAGATAGTCATAAACAATAATAATTTGTTTAAACAATTATTTTTGCTAAATCTAATTAATTATCAAGACACGCCTAATAGAAAATAGACAAGCAGTGGAAAATTTCAGAAAAAACCGCAAAATTCTACCAATTAAGCAAAGAGAATACTATCAACAATGATAATAAATTGTTTAAACAATTATTTTGTCAACTTGAATTCATTATCACTTTACTCCAAATGAAAATTGGACAAAAAGCCAGAAATTTAAAAAAAACCGCATCTTTCTAGCATTATTCAAATATAATATTAATAATAATTATAATAAATTGTTTAAACAATCATTTTTTTAACTTGAATTTATTATTACTTCACTACAGATGAAAATTGGACAAAAAGCCAGAAAAAAAATCCGCATCTTTCTAGCATTATTCAAATATAATATTATTTATAATTATAATGAATTGTTTAAACAATCACTATTGTTAACATTGATGAAACATCACTTCCCTCTAATTGAAAATTGGACAACTAATGGAAAATTTGTGAAAAAACCGCGTCTTTCTAACTACATTCTATGAGAAAATTGCTAAAAACAATAATAAATTGTTTAAACAATTCATTAAAATATATAATTTTCAGTATAAAGTCATATCTTATGTATTAGAAACAATTCGCATTAAAAAAAAACCGCAAAAAAATCATAATTAGCGCCAAAAACTCGCAAAACCCATTTTTTCACTTATGGGGTTTCTTTGGGACCCTATAAAACAGACCTATGGGGGTGATATTTGAAAAGTGATATTTCATTCGTATTCTATGGCTAATTGTGAAATGAAATGTTGAGTTTCAACTCGATTGAGATAATATTGAGGATTCTGAATAAGATTTACAAAAACGTCTTTTTTTCTTATGGGAAATACATGTTAAACTTCATGGGGCTTGCGCCACCCCTAAATATTATTTTTTTTCAAAACAAAAAAAACGCATTTATTTTTGTGCGGATACGAACAAATTTGGGGGGTGTCCCCATAAACATTCGAACAAAATTTTTTTGGACCACCCTAGTGAACAGTCACTAAAATGCCGTACTACAAAATTAAAATACGGCAAAAAATGCCGTATCTGTATACACTACGTAAATGTTATATTTTGGTGTTGTGAAGAGAAGTAAAATCTTTTCCGGATAAAAATTCCACTATTTAAAAAAAAAAAAAATTTCCCAATTAAAAATGCATCTGCTTTAAGAGAAGTTTCATCTTTATTGGATAAAAATGCAACTGCGTTTGGTTGAAAATGAGATTATTTTGTAAAAAATTCATACTTGTGGTTGAAAATTCTACTGTTTTCTTGAAAATTTAACTATTTCGTAGAAATTTTACTTTTTGTTTAAAATTCACATTTTGGTGTTGAAAATAAACTGAAGGCTTTTCTGGATGAAAGTTCAACTTTTTAAAAAAATGTGTCCTTCTTTTAATTAAAAATTCATAAGTTTTAGTACAAATTTAATCTTTCTTGGATAAAAATTCAACTATTTGGAAGCGAATTGAACTATTTCGTTAAAAATTCATCCCTTTTGGTATAAAAATTCGTCCTTCTGGATGAAAAATTGAACTTTGTTCGTAGAAACCTATTTTTTGTTGTAAATTTCATATTTTGATTTCGGAAAGTCAACTGGAATCTTTTCGGGATCAAAATTCAACTACATATTTTTTTAAAGTTTATTCTCTTTCTAAATAAAAATTCATCTGCTCAAGAGAAATTTCATATTTTTTGGATAAAAATGCAACTATTGGTTAGAGAATTCAACAATTTTGTTAAAAGGTCATCCTTTTTGGGTAAAAATTCGTCTTTTTGGATTAAACATTTAATTTTTTTCGCAGAAACTTATTTCTTGGTTAGAAATTCATATTTTGATCGTGGTAAGTCAACTAAAATCTTTTTTAACAGAAAATCAAACTCTTTTTTGAAATTTTTTTTTTCTTATTCATAAATTCATCCGCTTTGGTAGTAATTTATTATTTTTTTTAATGCAACTTTTTGGTAAAAAATTCTTCTTCTTTGCTTGAGTATTCAACTATCTTATTTGAAAAATTTGGTTGAATTACTTTGTTAAGAAATCATTTTTTTCGAACAGTTATATTTTTAGTTGAAAATTCATCTCTTTGATTGAAAGTTAAACTATTTTGTTGAAAATTAATTTTTTCAATTTTAAAATTCAACTACTTGGGTAAAAGTTAAACTACATTCTTAAAAATGTATTAGTTTGATTGAAGGCTTATGTCTTTGGTTAAAAATTTAAATGTTTAGTGGAAAAGTCTTTTTTTTTTGTTTGAAATTAATTTTTTAGTTGAAAATGTAACATTTCTATTTTTTAAGATTGACCTTTTTTAGTTGAAATTTCTCCTTTTTTGGTAGGAAAAAAATAATTTTCTTGGTTTAAAATTTCCTTTTTGTTGTGTAAAAATACATCAGTTTCGTGGAAAAATAATTTTTCGCTGAAGGCATAATTTTTTGCTGAAGTCATATTTTTTGTATTTAAATTCAATTTTTGTAGAGAAAATTCGTCTTTTTGTCAAAAAAAAATTTTTGTATAAATTTCATGTTTTTTGATTCAAATATAAACTATGACACTTTTTGTTGGGTATTTATATTTTTAGGTTGAAAATTCAACTATTATGTTAAAAATTTAATTATTTTGTTGAAAATTCAAGTGTCTTATTAAAAATCCATATTTTATAGTAGAAAAGACATTTCTTTGTTTGAAATAAATTAATAAATTTAAACATTTTAAATTTGTATCTGAAATACTGTTGTATTCCGTGTATAAAAGATTCTATGTTGAAAGTATTACAAGATTAAAATGCTGATATTTGAACACCCTGCCCAATTCTACCAGTAATATCTAGTAAAACATTTTTGGCAAATAAAAATTACGTACAGAAAGAGTGGGGGAGGGTAGAAATATTTTGTTGCAGTTTGTTACAGGAGGGAGGGGGGTCTCAGAAAGGGCCTATGATTCGTTACCTAATTTAAGTACGGCCCCTCACCCTTAACATGGATAACCCCTAATCTGCCTCTCCGTCCAGTTAGAAATGGTTTTTTTTTTATTAAACCATGATGTTAATTTTATAGCAATTTTAATAAACAAACCGAAATTGTTTTTATTTGATTAGTTATAAAAAGAAATTTTGCTGTTTTAAATCTATGACATTAAAAAACATTATGCATAGAACCTTTCTTAAGTTCTTTTTTGCTACATTTTTAAATTATTTTTTAATTTAAATTAGCAAAACAAATTGACAACTTCTTACCGACAATATAAGACATTTTATGTGTTTTTATATTATTTTATATACTATATTGATATAGTAATATTATAAGAAAGTTTACTTGAGATTTTTTATCTTGTATAAAAAATAAAACAAAATTTTATATAAATTTTGTGCGTACATTTTTCAAAACATGTAATATAAAGAGACAGTATTATTTGGTTCATTGATTTTAATATAAATTTGCAGTATATATTTGTCTTGAAAATATAAATTATAGTCTGACTATATACGATCGAAGTTTTGTATGTAAATAACTACGTATATATTTATGTTATATAATATACTCAATTGATCAAATGTGAAAGAAAACTTCTAATCATAAAAGATGGGCTTTGATTACATATTTGATACAATGAGTGTACGTATTATTATAACATAGATACATAAGAAAGTCGTTTGTAATAACTTCACTCGTATTTTTCTTCTATTTATATTCTCAGGACAGATATATACTACACATTTTATATTAAAATTAATGAACCGAAAAAATTTGTTCAACCCCTTGAAATTTTCAGTTACAGTAACTGAAAATTCCTAAACTGTAACAGAATTTTCCGAAACATGTAACTGAAGCTGTATGCAATTACCTTTGCTGAAATTTCTGTTACAGTTTAGGAAAATTTAGAAACGGTTTCTGCATAAAGCTTTAGTGACGTGTGTCTGAAAATTCCTACAGAAATTTCTAACAGTGTATGTATGATAGATTTATTAAGTGTACAGTAAGTTTCTTCCACGTATCTGAATTTTATAGTTTCTGTATACTAAAATTCATATACGTGTTTACTATATTCAGCTGCGCAAGCGCGTTTCGATTTACGCGAGTCGGGCAACGTGACCGGTGGCAGGCTCGATGCCGCTGCATTTGTTTGAGTCAATTTATCAACGTAAATGTAGCTTAACGATATGATTATTTGAAAATTAAAACTTTGTTCTTCGATTTCATGTTTCATCTGATCATGTTTACAGACGATGAAGATGGAACCCACGCGAAACGGAATGCGTATACTAAATTTAGTATATGCATTATACTAAATTTTTGTATACATGTATACTGAATTTAGTATACGCGTATACTAAATTTAATATACGTGCATACTAAATTCATTATATGTATATAATAAATTTACTGTACGCTGGTATACTAAATTCAATTTCATGTTGTGCTTTCTTGCTTCCATTACATGTATACTAAATCTAGTACAGATTTTTCTAACAGTGTTGTTCTTGCGCTTATAAATCATCGTTTCAACATTTTAGATTACTATACAGTAATGTGATAATGTCTATTTTGTTATACATGCCACATATCATGGGAAAATATTTTTCATTATAAGTGAAACATTGTTTGATGTTGTTAATTGGTTCTATTTGATGTTCTTGATTGGCTCTTCGCATACGGAGAATATTTTTCTGGAAAAGTTTCTAAAATAAATTGAAATAGAGGGATAAAGGCGATAATTTGTATATTTTAATACAGTAACAGTAAGTTATAATATTTGCGTAAAACATTTTCCTATTTGAGAATATTATAGAGGAAGTGGCTCGAATTTTATATAGGGCTTGAATTTGAGCCACCTGGATTTCTGGAAAACTAAAACATGTACTAGGTAGGTAACAGTGGGAACTGAACGCACTTAAGTGTAGTGGAAAATAGTGACAGTTTCACTGTTTCATTCGCTTCACAAAAAGTGTGGGACAGAAAAATAAAAAATCGGATATCCTGAGTTCATTGCAGGGAAGTCTTAAATGTCTATTCATTATTTCGGGAATGTAGTTTTTCCAATAAATGTTGTATGTAGTAGTGAAGTAGGGTTAGTAGAATAATAGAATAGTATTGCTCGGTAAAATAGACTTTTTATTTCAATAAATAATTATAGGTATTAATATACTCACTTTAAATTAAAGCTATAAAATTAATGAATAAAAGATGTCTAAATAACAATTATTAATTTTAAATACCGAAATTAGGAAACCTGGAGAATTGAAAAATGACTCAAACTTTATTTTTTGACCGGGAATTTTCTACATATCTAATAAAAAAACCTATATGTAATAAGATTTGAATATCCTTTGTTGAAATTGTTTCGAATTCTTCATATTTGTCCATGTCTAATCCTAATATCTTTTTTCAGTTAAAAATTAGATTTTTTAAAATAATTTAATTCATTTTGGACTTAGAAATGTTACAAACCCCATAATTTAAAATTAAAATTTTCATTATTAGATGGTCTAAAATTTTACATCTTATGCATCAACAAAGTTGATGTATTTATTATCAATAGGTTTAAAATTAGACAATTTTAATTGGCTAATTTCAATGTAATAATTTTTCATTGTTAATGTTTGTAAGCCTTTTATAACGTTTATATATGTATGTACCAGGGATCCGTCCAAAACTATCGTTTCGTTACGTTACGTTATCCAAAAAGTACCGAATCTTTTGTTTACTTTTCGTTACGTTTTGACAGATTGGAACAAAATTAAAAACGAAATTGTTATAACTTGATATTTTACCTGTCTGCCTTTTAATATTTACATCAGGTGCACAAGGATTCGAATGAACTATTTTTTTCAATATACGCGTGATTAAAAAATTTCGTTACAATTTCGATATTTTGAATAACGTAACCTAAGCCGAGTGAAAATAGTTACGTTTTGGCAGTATGGAAACAGAACGAAAATCACGAAAGTATTTTGTTTCGTTTCGGTCGGATCCCTGGTATGTACTGCCTTGAAAATTGGATTACTTAACGCAGAATTTTATTACTTTTTATAGACACATTAGGTATATTTTAGTTAAGTACCTTAAGGTCATGTGACGAGAGTGCCACGTGACCGGATTCCTAACTTGCCGACACTCTTTTTTATTTTCTAACTTATTTTCACACGAATAGCCACATCGAGTTGAAAATTTGGGATAATAAATAAGAAGCACTAAGAAAGGTGGGTCTGGTCCTACATTTTAATAATCATGAAAAAAGCAACAACAAAAAATTATTCACAAAAAAACGTTTTTCACCATTATAAAAATTCAGGACGAGACCCACCTTCCTCAGTGCTTCTTATTTAGTATCCCAAATTTTCAACTCGATGTGGAGCTTCGTGTGAAAATAAGTTGGGAAATAAAAAAGTGCCGGTAAGGTAGGAATCTAGTCACGTGACCCATTACATGGCCTTAAGGGTGTTGGTTAACTCCGACTTGGAATTTTTTTTTATAGGCACGGCACTGACTCCATATATAATTTTTCCCAAGTATTTGAGAACTAAAGAAAGAAAACTTGTCAAATATCCGGGGTTTTGCGAGATCCTCGGATCAACGAAATTTATAGGAATGAAGCCTTTTGCTGAGGGAATAACTATTTTCGCGGAAATTATGAATTTTTCGAAAGGGAGAAATCTGCGGATAGCAGAAGACAGAATTTGAACGGCGAGAACCGTTCGCAAATTTATTTTTTTACTCACAATTCTGACTTCACAGAAGTATTTCCAGCGGTTAGCCAATATTCGAAGACCCAAATCTTGATGATGGCGAACCTAAATTTCGCGAAACACGTCGCGAAATGGAGAAAAATGTGGAACAAAATTGAGATGTTCTGTGTATGTGAGGACCATAAGACTGTATTGGTAAGCAGCAAAGCAACTCTTCATACAAACCGGCTGTCAAATTCGCGCTCCGAATCTTCAATGCTCTGAAGTCCGCACCACACATTGCCATTCGCGAAGTCGTGGCGCAAATATTTAAAAAGTTTTGGAAGACAGCAACTGCAAATGCACCAATTTTATAGATAAATCAATTTATGATTGTATGTAAATTTGTAAATTTACCCAGTTTGGAATCATAACTTTGAAATTATGATTTGAAAATTTTGAAATTATAAATTATAAATTTATCAAGTTATTCAGCAATAAATTCCGAAGCCATCAAATTCGATTTCTGAAATTTCGAAATTAGGCCCTCTGCAAATTTATTTATAAATTCTAAGTTTATCAACTGGTCCAACTATAAATTAATTATATGAAGAAGCTTGTAACGGGGGACACGGATTGTGATCATCTTTTGTGAGCGAAGAGGGCCTCATTCGAGATAAAAAAAGCTGAAACAGTTTACTAAGATGGAAAGCGGTTTACGAAAAAACAGGTTATAAGAAATCCGCGAAAAATAACTCTGGGTTTGAATTATAGGACTAAAGAGTAAGCAGTGGTGGGGTAATGGTCTAAGTTCTACGCAACAGATTCTGCCGTCATGCGTTCGAGTCCTCGTACACTCTTCAACTTTTTTTTCTAATTTTTTTTCAATACATTACCGTGAATATGCATAAATATTATAAAAACAACAATAACAAGTTTCAGAAATATATTTTAGGAATACAAAAATTATTATTGTTGACACAAAAATATTTTTATGATCTGTTGATTTTTTTATCAATCAATTCTTTGATTCATGCATAAATTTCGGGATTTCCGAAATTATAAAAACTAGTTATTTTTAAAGTTATGACAATTTTTTGCTGATAAATATTAATATTTTTTGAATAGGGTGGAGCAACAAAAATCTTTTTTGTGATAAGCTTTTGGAGTGCGGGGGTGCCAAAAAATGCCCTTTATCCTCCAATAAATTATCAATAAAATGAAGAACATGAATAAAATCAATAAAATTAATAAAACGAATAAAACGGATAAAATGAATCAAATAAATGAAATCAATGAAATCAGTAAAACCGATATAAATTTTATTTGATTGATGTTGTTCATTTTATTGATAATAAATTGATTTTATTGATTTTAGTGATTTCATTCAATGTATTGATTTTAGTGATTCATTTGATTGTATTTTTTAAAAAATCAATTATTTATATTGATTTTCTTTATTTTATCACAAAATACAATGAAATGAATCAAAAAATCAATAAATTAAATAAAATCACTATTATCAAGAAAATCAAATTATAAACAATAAAGTCAAAATTATACTGATTTTAGTGATTTAATTCAATTAATTGATTTTATTGATTTTTTTATTGTACGGATTTTATTGATTTCATTGATGTTGTTTATTTGATTGATTTTGTTGATAATAAATCGCTTTTATTTATTTTAGTGATTCCATTCAATTTATTGCTTTTATTGATTTACTCAATTCTATTTTTTAATAAAAAAAATCAAGTAAATCAATCATATCACTAAAAAAAATTATTATCAATAAAATAAAAAATCAAAAATCAATAACTACAATGAAATGAATAAATTGAATAAAATCACTACAATCAGTAGAGTCAGTGCAATTTTGATTTTATCGATAATAATTTGATTTTAGTATTCTATTCATTTTATTGATTGCATTGATTCATTTGATTGTATTTTTTAATAAAAAATTCAAATATTTACAATAAAAAAGCAATAAATTGAACAAAATCAATAAAATAAAACCAAAAAAATCATTAAAATCAATAGAATCAATAAAATAAATCAATCAAAGCAATAAAATGAATGAATTGAATAAAATCACTAAAATCAGTGCAATTTGGATTTTATTGATAATAATTTGATTTTAGTATTTTATTCAATTTATTGACTTCAATTGAGTCATTTGATTGTATTTTTTAATAAAAGAATCGAATATTCATACTGATTTTCTTTATACTATTAAAAAATACGATGAAATGAATAAAAAAAATCAATAAATTAAATTAAATCACTGAAATCAGTATAATTTTGACTTTATTGTTCATAATTTGATTTTCTCGATAATAGTGATTTTATTCAATTTATTGATTCTATTGATTCATTTCGTTGTATTTTGTGGTAAAATAAAGAAAATCAATATAAATAATCGATTTTTAAAAAAATACAATCAAATGTATCACTAACATCAATAAATTGGATGAAATCACTAAAATCAATGAAATAAATTTATTATCAATAAAATGAACAACATCAATCAAATAAAATTTATATCGGTTTCACTGATTTCATTGATTTTATTGATTTCATTTATTTGATTCATTTTATCCGTTTTATTCGTTTTATTAATTTTATTGATTTTATTCATGTTCTTCATTTTATTGATAATTTATTGGAGGATAAAGGGCATTTTTGGCACCCCCGTACTCCAAAAGCTTATCAAAAAAAAGATTTTTGTTGCTCCACCCTATTCATAAAATATTAATATTTATCAGCAAAAAATTGTCATAACTTTAAAAATAACTAGTTTTCATAATTTCGTAAATCCAGAAATTTATGCATGAATCAAAGAAATGATTGATAAAAAAATCATCAGATTATAAAAATATTTTGGTGTCAAAAATAATAATTTTTGTATTCCTAAAATATATTTTTGAAATTTTTTATTGTTGTTTTTATAATATTTCTGCATATTCACGGTAATGTATTGAAAAAAAATTAGAAACAAAAAAAAATTGAAGAGAGTACGAGGACTCGAACGCATGACGGTAGAATCTGTAGCCTAGAACCTAGACCATTACACAGCCACTGCTTACTCTTTAGTCCTATAATTTAAACCTATAGTTGTTTTGCGCGGATTTCTTGTAAGCCCGTTTTCTCGTCAACCGCTTTCCATCTTAGTAAACTGTTTCAACTTTTTTTATGTCAAATGAGGCCCTCTACGCTCACAAAAGATGACCACAATCCGTGTCCCCCGTTACAAGTTTCTTCATATAATTAATTTATATTTAAGATTCAAATAGGCTCGAAATTTATTTTACCTTGAAAATTTTTTTTACAAAAATGTAGAAAAAGATTCATAATCAAAAATAAAATTCAATGACCATCTAACTGTACGGCTCTTTAGAGACAAAAATAACATAATGAAAGAAGAGGGAAAAAGAGGAAAAAGTCAACCAAAAACCACCTCTCACTTTTTCCTTTTTCCGTCCTTTTTATACTACGGGGGAAACCAACATGTTTCGAGGTCAATTTAAACCTCCTCATCAGGGAATTATTTATTGGATAACTAAAGGTATGAGTAGATCATATACCTATACAAATTCTATATTTCTTATACTTCCTGTGAAATATGAATTAATTGAGGAAGTGATTGTTTTTAATGAAAATACATTTTTTTTATAAATTATTTAGTTAAAGAAAATACTTTAACATAATTGATAACACCATCCCAAACTATGTTATATCTTGAGAGGTCCTTTTCTAAATTGATAACTTTGTTTCCCTCTCTCCCTTCAAATAAAACTTCGTTAAATTCTCTATTATTAATAAAAATAAAAAATTGTTAGATATTTTCGACAGGTCAATCCATCATATTAATCCCACTCAAATCAAATTAAACTCTGTAATCAAAATTCATAACGGCCCGTTAGGCTGAACAGCCCCTCAGGCTAGCTGCGAATACAAGAATAAGCAGCCGTGGACAGCCGATAGGAACCAGTCGTGGGTGTGATGAGCCCAGCCTAAGATGTTGGCCTAGCACTGGTAGAAAACACGGTGACCATGACTTGGGAGGACCCACCCATTCACGTTCATACGCAATGGGTGGGTCCTGGCAGGCCGGGGTGCAGCGTGTATCCACCTAGAAACACTACCCGAACCAAAACTAAAAATCTTGTAAGGGAAAAATCCTGCTGCCCATTGGACACCGCAGCGATGACACTGCCCGCAAGGGATGTGTGGAATGATTCGCCTGTATAGGGCCAAAGGGGTATTGATGCCAGTAGGCGCGCTGCCTTGCAGGGGGACGTTAGGATGCGAGGATGAAACTGTAATGTGTCTGACGACAAGTTGACATGGTCCTTATCAGAGTCGGAAAGCTCCCATACTTAGACCTGGGGAGGTATGGGGGTTATCACTCCTGGGACAGGGGACTCACCTACGATCGGAATAGGATCCTAACGTGCGGATTATCTTGAAACTACCATGGCTAACTTGAAAAAACAAAAAACTACAGTTAAAGATCTAAGGGTGGGAACTCTAAACGCGCGTAGTCTAAATACTGGCGGATTTAGCGAACTCATTGGGATAGCAAATAAATACAAAACTGACTTAATAGCATTTCAAGAAACCTGCTGGCCGGGCGATTTCGCGTCAATTTCTAAGGATAACTATACTTTTCACTATGGGAGAGCTAAGGGGCGCGCACTGGGGACCGGTTTTCTTATTAAGAAACGAATCTCGCAAGCGGTTATCGACATGCAATTCATTAACGATCGGTTATCATACATTGTACTGAAGGGTATTTTCAACAAACAGGTATTAATCAATGTGCACTGCCCCACCGAGGACAAAGACGAAGACACTAAAGATCTCTTTTACGAAACAATTGAGCAGGTTTTTGACAAGTTCTCGACTTTTGACGCAAAAATAGTATTGAGAGATTTCAACGCGAAAATTGGAAAAGAACCGATGTATAGGCCTACAATAGGATCAGAAAGTTTGCATGACGTCAGTAACGACAATGGAACTAGAGTAATAAACTTTGCAGCTTCAAAGAACCTTGTTGTCAAAAGCACATTTTTCAATCATAAAAATATACATAAGGCCACCTGGAGATCACCAGATGGTAACACTCACAATCAGATCGATCACGTTCTAATTGACAGAAGACGTCATACAAACATTCTCGATATAAGATCGTATAGGGGAGCGGATTCAAATTCAGACCATTTTCTCGTGATAGTAAAAATAAGATCTAGGCTAGCGATAACTAAGAAAACAAGCCGCACAGAGCCAACAGTTCGTTTCAATATAGATAAGTTCAAAACAGCAACAGAAACATTAAATTATCAAGTTGAGATTTCTAACAGCTTTGACGCTCTCCAAGAACAGAGAGACGATAACAATAATTGCGAGCAGGATCCGGAAACCCTGTGGAGCAATATAAAAAGGCGGTAAAGACAGCCGCGAAACTTACGATAGGTTTAAAGAAAGTAACAAAAAGCAAACCATGGTTTGACGAAGAGTGCAAACTCGGGTATGAAAAACGTCAGAAGGCCAGACTAATTAGTTTACAAAATAAGTGCGATCAAACACATAAGAAGTATCTCGAGATTAGTAAAAGTACAAATAGGCTCTATAGATCCAAGAAAAGGGAGTGGGAAAAGAATAAAATACTAGCAATAGAAACGCATAATAAACAGAATAACCCGCGCGAGATGTACAGGGGAATCAATTTTATAAGGAAAGGCTTTCAAAGTAGAACGGCAGTAATGAGGGACGAAAATGGCAATCTAGTAGCCGATGCGACAGAGAGACTGAATTTATGGAAAGACTATTTCGATAAACTATTAACTGTACGCGAAGCCTCCGTTGAAGGTAATCTCGGCGAAATCCACACTGCTGATCTATTAATTGATGATCCTGCTGATATAGAAATAAAAATGGCTCTAAAGAAGTTGAAAAATAACAAAGCCGCGGGCATCGACGACCTACCGTCAGAACTGATAAAAAATGGAGGCCCTTGCCTCACGAGACAAATTATTAAATTAATACGCGCAGTTTGGAAAACAGAACGCATGCCGGAAGAATGGAATACCTCTATCGTTATTCCCATCTTTAAAAAAGGCGATAAAACTGACTGTAACAATTATCGGGGAATTTCACTTGTATCTTCGTGCTACAAGATCCTGTCTAATGTAATCCTAAGTAGACTGACTCCTTTTGCCGAGGAAATCATTGGGGATTACCAGTGTGGATTCCGCCGAAACCGATCTACAAGCGATCAAATGTTTACAATTAGGCAACTGCTAGAAAAAAAATGGGAATTTAAAGAAGTAGTGCATCAGCTATTTATCGATTTCAAAAAAGCTTACGACTCTATTACGCGCGCACGAATGTAATGGATCCTAGAGTTCTTGGGTGTACCAAGAAAATTGGTTAGACTTATCGAAATTTGCTTAAGCGGCAGTAGGGGTAGAATACGCATAAACGGTAGTTTATCTGAATAGTTCTCGATCCGCGATGGCCTGAAACAGGGCGATGCACTTTCGTGCGTCCTTTTTAACTTGGTTTTAGAATACGTTGTCAACGGCGATACCGCGCTGAAAACACCAGTTCCCGTTAGATCACTGAAGTTAAGCAGTGTTGGGCGCGGTTAGTACTTGGATGAGTGACCGTTCGGGGAATACTGCGTGTTGTTGACCCGTCGTGGGTGTGGTGGACCCACACTGGTAGTATTTATCCACCTAGAAACACTACCCGAATCGGGTAGTGAGGCAATGAACTTTCGAGTTCGAAATGCTAATCAATTTTTTTTTTTTAGAATACGTGGTTAGGCAAGTGCAGGCGAATCCGACCGGTGCTACCCTCAATGGGATAGTACAAATTCTTGGATATACAGATGATCTCCACTTACTAGGGGATGATAAAGAAACGGTAGCTAAAAATGCAGAAATCTTGATCACAAAAGCCAAAGATATTGGCTTGGAAGTTAGCGAATCGAAGACAAAATATATGACCGTCGCCAGATCCGAGCAAAGTAATCAAGACGGGGATCTAATGGCCGGAAATATGAAATTCGAAAGGGTTAGTGAGTTTAAATACCTCGGGTCTATTATAACTAGCGAAAATAAGATTAAAACGGAAATCAACGCGCGGCTGCACGCTGGCAATGGGTGCTATTATGCAGCAAACACATTATTAAAATCGCGATTGCTATCTAGAAACATCAAAGTAAGAATCTACAAAACAATAATAATGCCGGTCGTCATGTACGGGTGCGAAACGTGGGCGTTAACGGAAGGAGAGGAGAATAGGTTTAGAGTTTTTGAGAATAAAGTACTTAGAAAAATCTATGGTCCAAAAAGGGACGAAGAGACCGGCGAATGGAGGAAACTGCATAATGATGAGCTGCATGCTCTCTACGGGTCAGCAAATATTAATAGAGTAATGAAAGCGCGTAAACTAAGATGGGCGGGGCATGTAGCAAGAATGGGAAGTGAAAGAACAGTGGCGCAAGTTTTAAGAGGGAGACCGATTGGTAAGAGACCCTTAGGCAGACCGAGAAACAGATGGGAGAAAAATGTAAGGGATGATTTAAAAGAACTAGGACATGATTACTTAAACTGGATGGAGGATGCACAGGATAGAGATGTGTGGCGGTCTCGGGTTGGTGAGGCAATGAACTTTCGAGTTCGAACTGCTAATCTATAATAATAATAAAAGAAATTCCGGCTTGCCAGCGTCACGCTCATTTCATCGCGAACCGGATGCAAAAGGCTGTTCTCCTGGGATCACTCCATCTGGTCCGTCAACACTGTTCCTCTTAAATTCTACAAAGATTGGTAGCTCTAAAAAAGTATCCAGAGGTGAAACCTTCATCTCCAACTGTCTTGTCTGCCGCGTAAGGTCATCCGCGGCTAGAGACCTGACTCCAGGGAACAGTGTTGCCCGATGTTATCACGCGTAAATTTCCCGCTCTTGCTTACCTTCTAGGACAGAAGGAGCAGAAGCGGATGACGTACACATTCCAGTAGCTTTGGGATTGGTTTCTTTAAGGAATCATGATCGAAGCTTCCGGAGCCTACAACTTCTCTAAATAATAATTAAACTTGATTGCATTATAATATTGCGTCCGTGACTGATAATATATACCGGGATAACCCCGTGCATAATATTCAAACAAACAAAAAAATCCAACTCTAACCAAAAATGCCTTCGACATATTGGGCTGTAACCATCTTAAGCCTGAGAGAAAAATGAGTTTCCTCATTTTTTATAATAATAATAATAATAATAAGTGCTTAGAGCCTCGGTGGCTCAGTTGGTTAGACGCTCGGACTTCACCTCAGAGGTCCGGGGTTCGATCCCTGAGCCGGTACCTCTTGAAATTTTTCTATGTACCTTTACCGAGGTTCTGGTGGTTCGGAACCCACCTTAAGCTGTAGGTCCCCCCATCATGCACTTGACTGCAACCCAGTCCGTAAATGATGGGGTAAAAACCAGGCTTTGCCCAATATGCCAGGGCACACGCTCTTATCAGGTCACTTGATTGCATTATAATAATGCGTCCGTGACTGATAATACATACCGGGAAAACCCCGTGCATAATATTTAAACAGAAAAAAAATCCAACTCTAACCAGGAATGCCTTCGACATATTGGGCAATAGCCATCTTAAGCCTGAGAGAAAAATGAGCTTTCTCATTTTTCATGGTAGCTCTAAGAAAGTATCCAGAGGCGACTGGTGTCACCTTCAACACTCACGGCCGCTGTGTAAGGATAACAGCGGCAAAGCCAAACTGCAAACTACATCATGCTTCTAATTTTGTACCTACAACATCATCGTAAATGATTTCAAACAACGTATTGAAATAACTTTTAACATCCTGATCTCATCAGTCACTTGACTTAGTCCGTGGCTATGACGAAAAACCGGGTTCATCCGAGAAAAAGTATGAAAAAAAAAATAATAATAATAATAATAAAAATTCTCCCCATCGCCCGAGAGCTCCGGCTCTTGCAGTCAGCCGCGTTGCTTTGGGCTAACTCCCCAATGCAACGAATTATGCGGTTACGACACAAGTATCGCGCAGTGCCACCCACAATAGGCCTCTCTCGGATGGAGGCCATGGTTCAGTTGGGAGTGGCAATAGGAACGAACCGAGGCGACGACCAGGAAACGACCCCGGACAAACGCGAGAACATCGATTTAAATGGTCGGAGCAACTAAGGAGGGACCTTCTTACCTGTTGGCAAAGAAGCTCACCGGCGCGGAGAGGATTCATGAAGAGGTTACATGACCGTTGGGGCAATATGCACCCGGAATATGCTCATAAAACGCCTCAGTATTTAAGAGATCAGGTATCCTTCTTGCGAAAAAACGGATATGAAGCTCTTTATCAACAGGAAGAGGAGCAACATCCTCCAGCGAACATTCCACCCGTTCCAGCAAGACCACCTTTGCAGATAGCCGGTAATGCCAGCATGAGAAGTAGGAGATCTATCCACCAAAAAGTCTTCCTCAGGATGGACAAATTAGCTGAAGCTAATACTGCTCTCCGCGATTTGCTCCCTGAAGATGTTAACCTCTGGAATCTGAACTGTGCAGTTTACGAGAAGGCGGTTTCCCTGCTTAGCGACGATGGAAGTAACGATACTTCGGTACGTCTGAGTAAGACACGCGAGCGTATTGCACAGCTTCAGTTCAAAATTGAAACGGCGAGACGGCATGCATCAAATGTTCAGTGTGTGATTAGCTACATAACATCAAATAAAAAGTTCACTCCAAAAGTTAGGGCAATTGCTCGAAACTTGAGGAAAGCAAATCACACGCTGAACAAGTGTAAACTGTCGACCATCAAGCAACACTGGACGCAAAAAATAAGATGTCTTTCAACAGCGAAACAGCGCCTTGAACGGCGAGTCAAGTGGATTCAAGAAAATTCCACCTTTTCTATTAATCCTTCCCATCTGTTCAATAAAGCGTCGTGTGTAGTTAAAAATCCGCCTAGTCGAGAAAAGATTCAAGTCTTCTGGGAGCAAGTATATGGAGATACTTATCAGCTAAATGAAGACGCTTCTGATATATCACTCTTTCGTAACTTTTGCCAAAGGCAAAGGTTACAAGGTCCAGAAGAAGAGTGTCCACTAATTACTGCTGAAGAAGTGAAGAAAGTTATCGCTAGAACTAAGAACTTTTCAGCGCCAGGGCCAGATAAAATCAACAACTTTTGGTGGAAGAAGTTTACTTCTACGCACCAACATCTAGCTCGTATATTTACTACTTTCTTAAACGGAGAACAACCCGTCCCGCAGTGGCTAGTGGAAGGACGCACGGTATTGATCCCTAAGACCGGAGATTTGTCAAGTCCGAAGAACTACAGGCCCATAGCTTGTTTAAACACCAGCTACAAGCTATTTACTGGCATCCTCAAAGAGAGGATATTAACATCTATCGAGCCGGTATGGAGTGTAATAGTCGAACAACGTGGATGCAAGAGAGGGCTGGCAGGTTGCAGGGAGAACCTGTTAATAGACAGGTGTATTACTCAGGACTCGAACAGGTATCGACGCAATCTGTCCATGGCTTGGATTGATTACCGTAAGGCATTCGATAACACGAACCATGAGTTACTTATTAAGCTCCTTGAGTGCATGGAGGTGCATCCAAAAATAGTGAGATGCATAAAAGAGCTTATGCTCTTGTGGAGGACAAGATTTGTCATAACATCTGACAAAAGACAAGTGACTACAAGCTTTGTCACATATAAGAGGGGGGTCTTTCAAGGAGACTCTCTAAGTCCGATACTTTTCTGCATCTCCCTCTTGCCTCTATCTATTGTGCTCCGAGGCAAAAGCTCTGGATACCTATGTGGCCCGCCGAACAGAAGAGAATATAAGGTCAACCACCTTTTATACATGGACGACCTTAAACTCTTTGCTTCCTCAAAAAAGGACCTTAACATCCTTGTAGATGCGGTAAATAGGTATTCTAAAGCGATTGGCATGAGCTTCGGACTGGACAAGTGTGCCTGCGTCCACCTACACCAAGGAAGACTAGAAACTACATCATCCCGTGACGATCAGGATGTTCAACTCATAGGCGGAAATACCATTCAACATCTTGGTATTGGACAAACATATACATATCTTGGAATACCGCAAGCGGAAACCCAAAATGTGCATGATTTAAAAACGGCCCTTGGAAAAAGGTATCGCCAAATGCTCAGAAAAATTTGGGCTTCCGAATTATCTGGAAATAATAAAATCCAGGCGACCAATATGCTGGCCGTTCCTGTACTGCTCTATACGTTTGGTGCAGTAAAATGGAACGTCGATGAGTTGAAGCAACTTGATCGAAGCACACGCAAGATGATGACAATACATCGAAGTCTTCATCCTAGATCTTCCGTACCTCGGATATATCTCCCTCGCGATAAAGGGGGTAGAGGCTTGCTAAGCTTGGAGTGTCTTTATCGAAGAACGGTTCTGGCTACAGCCTGCTCAGTTCTAAAAAGCACGGATTCCCTGATGCGACTTGTACATCAACATGAAGTCGCCAATGCTGCTGTGTTTTTATACCATGCCGCAGATAGGGCCGCAGAGGAGCTTGACCTCCCATTTAATTCCAGCGACACTACACAAGGGCTAGCATCACTAACACCTCTGGTGCTCAAAAGTCGTATACAGGAAGCAGAACATACGCTCCTGCTAAGAGAACATGCTGACAAACCCCTTCATGGTAAGTTCTACGGCATCATACGTAGAGAAGAGCTCTCAATGGGTCTGTGCAACATATTTCTCAAGTCTGCTGGATTGAGATCGGAGACCGAGGGATTTCTTTTTGCCTGTCAAGACGGCGTCATAGACACCTTAGTTTACCGCGAGCGCATAATGAATGTACCTGTACGCGATACCAACTGCCGAGCGTGCAAGCAAGAGCCCGAAACACTTGGACATGTTCTCAGTGGATGCTCTAAATATGCATGCTACGCGTACATAGAGAGACACAATGCAGCTCTAAAAGTTTTATATTACCATCTTAGGCATTTCTATGGTGTTGATCTATTGCCCGTCTTGCCATACGCCCATGGGGAGCTCGAGTCAGTTGTGGAAAATGATCAATGTAAGATCTACTGGAATTTCTCATTCTCCACCACTCAACGTATCAGTGCTACGAAGCCTGATATTGTCCTCCAAGATCTGAAAAAAAAGATCATTTACGTGATTGAATTCTCGGCACCAGCCGATGGTAATATCACGGCAAAGGAGGAAGAAAAACGGGCGAAATATCAAGCACTTCTGTTCGAGCTGAGTAGACTGTACCAAGGCTACAAAGTCCATCTTATAATTCTCATACTCGGCTGTCTTGGAGGTATGAAAGCTTCATTTATCAGCCAACTCAATAAGATTCCGGCTTGCCAGCGTCAGGCTCATTTAATCGCGAGCCGGATGCAAAAGGCTGTTCTTCTGGGATCACTCCATCTGGTCCGTCAACACTGTTCCTCTGAATATTCTACAAAGATTGGTAGCTCTAAAAAAGTATCCAGAGGTGAAACCTTCATCTCCAACTGTCTGGTCTGCCGCATAAGGTCATCCGCGGCTAGAGACCTGACTCCAAGGAACAGTGTTGCCCGATGTTCTCACGCGTAAATTTCCCGCTCTTGCTTACCTTCTAGGATAGAAGGAGCAGAAGCGGATGACGTACACGTTCCAGTAGCTTTGGGATTGGTTTTTTTAAGGAATCATGATCGAAGCTTCCGGAGCCTACAACTTCTCATACTATAAAAAAATTCATTTTGATCAGTAGAAACAATCAATGTCATTTTTTAAAAACAAAAATATTTTAATTATTTTTTGAAAAAATTATTTTAACTCCCTGTATTTTGGTCCTATGATGAAATCCATTGTTTATGCTTCATTATTCTGTTGTCATATTCCGGAAAGCACCATTTAAAACAAAAAATTTAACCACATTTTAATTGTTCTAACACCAATTGCATTCTAAAAATATTTTTAAAAAATTATTTACAAATACTTGAAAAATTTTAATTTAAATTTTATTTTTACCAAATCAAAACATTAAATTAGAGAGACGTAAACACGATGCGAAATGTATAAAGTCACGACGAATACCGAGGTTTAGTTTAGATTGAAACTCACAGAATTTGTCAAATTCTCAGAAAGAGCCATTAGAAAAAGGAAAGAGAGGGAGAGAGAGAGAAAAACGAGAACAAGAGAAACGAAAGAGTGACAATAAAGAGAAAGATGAATAAATCAAGTTGAGTGTAAAATAAAAATTTATTTATTGAGTAATTGATTGTTTTTAGTGGAAAATAAATTCTTTTTTTTTTAGTACAAAGAAATTACTTTAACCAATTAATAACACTATCCCAACCTTTATTATATCTTGAGAGGTCCTTCTTTAAATTGATAGCTTTGTTACCTTCTCTCTTTAAAAACAACATTTCCGTAAATTCTCTCTTTTTCTGGTTTTTTTCATGATAAAGAATTTTAATATCATTCCAATCAAAATCATGACCATGTGACCTTTTTGTCTGCCCTATATAACTTGCATTGCAAACATTACAGTTAATTTTGTAAATAACACATGTTTTGTCTAGCTTTTCATATCTATCTTTTCCCAATTTCACTATCATATTGCTCTTAAAGGGAACTCTATAAATAGTATGTAGACCTAATTTTCCTAACATTGATTTCAATATCTTCGAAATTTTACCAAAGTATGGAAGAACAACAGTGTTAAATGTATTATAGTCTTCTCTATGTTTTATATTTTGATCTTTATTTCTGTTCTTGATGTAATTGATTCTATTTTGCGTGTGTTTTTCAATGAATTCAAAAAGGTAATGGTTGATAAATAGAATTTTTTTGCATAGTTCAATATTTTTCTCATGGAAAATTGGTTGTGATAATTTAAGAGCTCTATCGATCAAATTTTTTATGATTCCTATCTTAATCTGAATAGAATCATTAGAAAGAAAACTAAATGTTCTACCTGAACAAATCTTTTTTCGATGAAAAGTGTTAACGTTATTTTTATGTACACTGAGTACTGAATCATCAACATATCTTGCATAGAAATCAATATTAAAATCAATTTTTTGAAAAACCTCATTCTCTAAGTCTTCCATAACAATCTCAGCCAAAATAGGTGATAAAACTGATCCAATAGGAGTTCCAAATTTTTGTTTATAATAATTATTATTAAATTTGAAATATACTGAATGAAAAACATACTTTATAGCATCAAGAAAATGTTTTTTCGGAATTTTAGTATTAATTTCAATCAAATCCCAACGTTTTTGTATGGCCATTTCTACTTTTCCGTAAGGAATATTTGGAAACATAGCAATTACATCAAAAGAGACAAAAATGTGCTCTAACGGAATTATTACTTTTTCAATTAGTTTTAAGAAACTGTGACTGTTTTTAATTGATGTATTTGAGATTCCAATTGATTTTTTAATAATTTGACTCAACAGTTCTTCTAATTTTCTAGTCGGAGAACCTATAGTTGAAATAATTGGCCTTAGAGGGTAATCCTCTTTGTGAGCTTTAACCAGACCATATGCTAAAGGGAGATTTGTACTAGTTGTATCGATATCACATCTTTCTATATTATTCCCCAAAAATTTATCAGTTCTCATTGTATCTAAAATTTTGAAAGTTGCTTTTTGTAGCATTTTAGTGGGATTATTCGTGATCGATTGAAAACTATTATCATCATTTAGAATGTCTAACATTTTTTGAATATAAGCATCCCTGTTTATTGCAACCGTTTTATCTCCTTTATCAGATTTCGTGATCATTAATTCAGGATGGTTTTTCAAAAAAAAATTTGTTTCTATTAGGCCATCTTTAAGTTCCTTTTCTATCAAAGTTTTTGGATTGTCATTTTTTTAAAAATCATTAGATAAACTAATAAAATTTGATCTAAATTCTTCAATTTTATTTTCTGGTATTTTTGTAATATTGGATTCAATATCTTTTATGATTTCAAGTAATTGATTATAGTTTTTTCACTAAATTTATTGCTAAATCCATCGCCTAATCTCAAAATGTTAATAATTCTTTGTGGAATAATAACATTAGAAATATTCAAAAACCAAGGATCTGGTTGATCATGAAAAAGAACTGAGTGAATATTTAAATGTAATTTTTGTACATCCCCTTGTTCGTGGAGGATATTTAAAAATTTCCGATCATGTTTAATGTTGTTTTTAAGTGCATTTTTATTAAGTTTTGTTTCTCTTTCAAAACATTCTCTAATGACAGAGGAAGGAACCTGTTGATTCAATTTCTCAATTATCTGTTTAATCTTGATATTATAGGAGTGTATCTGTGAATGGCTTTCCTTTATCACCAAATTCAAAAGAGATTTTTTATATTTTTCAGTATTTATCTCAAATTTTCCCTATTTCTTTTATTATTGAAATCCAGTCTGACATTTTTATTGATGTCATACATTTTTTTAGGTAAAACACCATGAATTTTACATTTGATTAGAAAATCTTGTTGCAAATTTGTTGATCTTAGTTTTTTACTAAAAAAGTAAAATTGTTTGATATTTTTCACAGGTCCATCTATCATATTGATACCCTCACCCCATATTCGGTCAATATCATTAAAATTCATTTTGATCAGAAGAAAACAATCAATTTCACAATTTTTTAAACAAAAAAATTATTTAAAAATTTTTGTTATATAATTTTCTCAATTATTTTCGAAAAAATTCATTCTAATTCCCTGTATTTTTTTCCTTTGATGCAAACCAAAATTTCTGTATCCTTATTCTGTCCTTGTCGAACTTTGGAAACGTTCTTTAAAGTTTTTTAACACAATTAAATTGTTTTACACAAGCAATTATTAAAGATTATTCTAAATAATTAAATTTTATTTGAACAAAACAAAAGACATTGGAATGAAAAACAAAAACATGATGTGCCACGTATCAAGTCACGACAAATACTGAGGTTTAGTTAAGATTGAAAATCTCAGAATTTGTCAAATTTTCAAGGAAAACCAATGGTAAAAGAGAGAGAAAACAAGGACAAGAGATAGAAAAAGGGGAAAATGCAGAAAAAGAGATAAAAACGAGGCAAATTTTTTTGACATAGTTTTCACCCATATTGTAGAAAAGGGACTCAAATTTACGAGCGACTACAATTCGTTCCATAACAGACCACTTAAAACGTAAACACGTGTTAAAAATAATTTTAAAATGACCTACGGGAAAAATGCCGTTTTTATAAGAAATTTTAAAATATTATAATTCGTATTTTTACTTTTATTTTTATGAAAGTTTTTTAAACTAGTGAATTAATTTTAGAAAATTTATTATTAAACAATAAATAATAGAAATCTAATTAAAATATTGAAATTTTTTTATTTATAAGTGAATTCGGGTTTAACATTGTAAAGGGATTATTGTGAATAAATTAGAAATTAGCAAAATTGTTAGTTTTAATAGATGAATACATAATAAAAAATTTCCCAATTAAAACTCATTAGTAACAATGTATTATTATATTTAAAGAAGGAGATCTCAAAAATAAGCATTTCAAATAAGTTAAAAACCTAAGAATTGATTTCTAACTAAAAAAATATCATTTTAAAATTTATAGTAACAATAACATTTTAAAAACAATCAATTTAAACAATTATTTTCAATTGTTCAAAAATACACCAATGATTTAAATAATATTTTTCCTGAAAATAAATGATGAATGAATTAAAAACATAGCACATAAGATTGAATGACATGTTCAATTTAAATAATATTAATTGAAAATGAAAATACTCAATGGTACATAATAAGATTATGCTCATATTTTTTATATATGTCATCTTCCTCAGATAAACCTTTGGTTATAGGTAACGAGGGTATAAAAACTTATTTTTGATAAGTATCTGGGTGATATGTATATCCAATGTACTTATCTTTAGATAAGTGCACAGGAAAACATTTATAAGTAATAATTATAAACATATTTGTATGTTTAATTGTCCAGAATTTTCTGGATATTATTTTAAGTATTATAACCTGAAAAATTGTTAAGAAAATTATCTTAAATATTCAATTTCAAAAATTATGATAGATACCCGAAAAAATTGTTGTCAATATCAATTAAAAATTGATAATAGTTTTGGAAATAGATCATAGTGCCCAGATCTAAATTTGTAGGTGATTCTGATACCAATCTGATTACGACTTTAAAAATTTTATTAATTAAGAAAATTCAGAAATGTTCAAAAAATTCTATGAATTAACAAAATTCAATATATTCATTATTACAAAATTGGTTTATGAAAAGATGGAGAATAAAGATTTCTTTCATTAAAAATGAAGGTAACAAAATTTTTGCAAACTCATTTTAAAGAAATCTTGAATTATTTTTAAGTACATCTACCGATTGGAAAGAATCATGAGTTTAGTGTCTCTATTTAAAAATATTTAAGATTCAAATAGACTCGAAGTTTATTTTACCTTGAAAATTTTTTTTACAAAAATGTAGAAAAAGATTCATAATCAAAAATAAAATTCAATGACCATCTAACTTTTCGGCTCTTTAGAGACAAAAATAATGTAATGAAAAAAGAGGGAAAGAGAGGAAAAAGTCAACCAAAAACCACCTCACTTTTTCCCGTCCTTTTTATACTACGGGGGAAACCAACATGTTTCGAGGTCAATTTAAACCTCCTTATCAGGGAATTATTTATTGGATAACTAAAGGTATGAGTAATTCATATACCTATAAAAATTCTATATTTCTTATACTTCCTGTGAAATATGAATTAATTGAAGAATTGATTGTTGTTAATGAAAATACATTTTTTTTTATAAATTATTTATTTAAAGAAAATACTTTAACATAATTGATAACACCATCCCAAACTATGTTATATCTTGAGAGGTCCTTCCCTAAATTGATAACTTTGTTTCCCTCTCTTCCATCAAATAACACTTCGTTAAATTCTCTATTATTAATAAAAATGTTAAATTGTTAGATATTTTCGACAGGTTAATCCATCATATTAATCCCACTCAAATCAAATTAAAGTCTGTAATTAAAATTGATTTTGATCAGTAGAAACAATCAATATCATTTTTTAAAAACAAAAATATTTTTATTATTTTTTGAAAAAATTATTGTAACTCCCTGTATTTTGGCCCTATGATGAAATCCATTGTTTATGCTTCATTATTCTGTTATCATATTCCGGAAAGCACCATTTAAAAAAAAAATTTAACCACATTTTAATTGTTCTAACACCAATTACATTCTAAAAATATTTTTAAAAAATTATTTACAAATACTTCAAAAATTTGAATTTAAATTTTATTTTTACCAAATCAAAACATTAAATTAGAGTAAACACGATGCGAAATGTATAAAGTCACGACGAATACTGAGGTTTAGTTTAGATTGAAACTCACAGAACTTCGAGTCTATTTGAATCTTAAATATTTCTAAATAGAGACACTAAACTCATGATTATTTCCAATCGGTAGATGTACTTAAAAATAATTTAAGATTTCTTTAAAATGAGTTTGCAAAAATTTTTTTACCTTCATTTTTAATGTAAGAAATCTTTATTCTTAATCTTTTCATGAAACAATTTTGTAATAATAAATATATTGAATTTTGTTAATTCATAGCATTTTTTGAATATTTCTGAATTTTCTTAATTAATAAAATTTTAAAAGTCGTAATTAGATTGGTATCAGAATCACCTACAAATTAATTTATAGTTGGACCACTTGATAAACTCAGAATTTATAAATAAATTTGCAGAGGGTCTAATTTCGAAATTTCAGAAATCGAATTTGATGGTTTCGGCATTTATTGCTGGATAACTTGATAAATTTATAATTTCAAACTTTTCAAATCATAATTTCAAACTGGGTGAATTTACAAATTTACATACAATCATAAATTGATTTATCTATAAAATTGGTGCATTTGCAGTTGCTGTCTTCAAAAACTTTTTAAATATTTGCGCCACGATTTCGCGAGTGGCAATGTGTGGTGCGGACTTCAGAGCATTGAAGATTCGGAGCGCGAATTTGACAGCCGGTCTGTATAAAGAGTTTGCTTTGCTGCTTACCAATACAGTCTTATGGTCCTCACATACACAGGACATCTCAATTTTGTTCCACATTTTTCTCCATTTCGCGACGTATTTCGCGAAATTTAGGTTCGCCATCATCAAGGTTTGGGTCTTCGAATATTGGCGGGTGACGGACAACTTTGCACGTAGCAACTTTGTACGTGCCCAACTGTGCACGTCGATGGCCGGACGGACAGCTGTGCACGTCCAAGTCCATAGGAGCCCATCTGTGCACGTCGAAATTTCGACGTGTACGGTTGTCACTTGGACAACTGTGCACGTCGAAATTTAGAGGTGCACAGTTGTCACTTGGACAACTGTACTCGTTGAAATTTCTACGTGCACAGATGTCACTTTACTAACTGTGCACGTGCACAGATGTCACTTGTCCAACTGTGCACGTGCACATATGTCACTTGCCCAACTGTGCACGTGCACGGACGTCACTTGCCCAACTGTGCACGTGCACAGACGTCACTTGCCCAACTGTGCACGTGCACAGATGTCACTTGCCCAACTGTGCACGTGCACAGATGGAAATTGCCTAACTGTGCACGTGCAAAGATGTAAGTTGCCCTACTGTGCATGTTCATGTCTTTACGTAAGAGTTTATACGAAGATAATCCTTTGCATCTACGTATAATGGATTTTTAACCGTTAAAATTATTCAATCCTGGTGGAATGGAGTGTACTAACTTTTTTAAAGTTTGCTTAACAATATTTCAAAGACTATTTTTATGGAAACATTCCTTCCAAATTATTATAAACATAAGAAAATCTTTCTTCAAATTTATTTTGCTTCCTCATAGAAAAAGCTTGAATTCATTTAATTTAACTTTCGGCGTGAAGTTTCATTTCGGGCCGGCGGCTTCACGTGCATGTGCTTCTGTGATGTCAGAATTGTGAGTAAAAAAATAAATTTCCGAACGGTTCTCTCCGTTCAAATGCTGTCTTCTGCTATCCGCAGATTTCTCTCTTTCGAAAAATTCATAATTTCCGCGAAAATAGTTATTCCCTCAGCACACTATTTTATGGCCTAAAAAGAAAGAACGAGTTCGTTAACCAGCTATTTCGGATGAAAATTCAAAAAGTGAGCACATTTTGAAAATGTTTGAGATCACGTTTTTTAAAGATTTGAAAATTCTATGTACGGTTATTAGTAGTACGCAAAAAGAGGAACAAAATATCCTCATGACTTTTTCTGATAAAAAAAAATACCGGAGTTATAGTATTTCCAAAATTCCAAAAAACAAACGATAATGAACATTTTAAGCCGAAAAACGCACGATATGAAAAAAAAGTCAAGAGGAGAAAAAAGTTGCCTTTTGAACACCTTACAATATTTTCATAACAACTTTTTGAATTTTGAAAAAAATAAAAAATTCAAATTTTGATCGAACAACAACATAATGAGTAATCCAAAATTCCATGTTTGCAACACCCATCTCAAATGTTGACGTTTTCATCCTTCTGAATGGCGCCTAAAGGACCTTATTGAGCAGACTGTGTACGAAATAATTTTCGCGCATGCGCTTTTTGAAGACGGCTTAATTTAGGCACTGGTGAAAAAGCAGCGCATGCGCACTTTCGAGATGAGGTACGTTAGACACTGGCATAGGTAACTTTAAACACTGGTGTTGGTATCTTCTTGAAATAAATTTAGATTTAACTTGAACAAATCTTTTAATGATAGAAGTTTTGGTTTTAGGGTTTCGTAGCCAGCCCCCCCCCCCTCCAACTCCCGGGAAAAAGAGCATAAACGCCAACATTTTTGAAAAATAATTTTGTTTCTAACAAATTTTTTTGTTTCAAAATTTTTTTTTCACATAAATTTTTTTTCAAACCTTTATGTTTCAAACATTTTTTTCACAAATTTTTTTTCAAACATTTTTTTCACAAAAAGCCACCTAAGGCAAGATCTAGTGGTGATCCAGCCACTGAAGGCAAGATCAGTCTGAGTTTCAGCCACTTAAGGCAAGATCAGTCTAAGTTCGAGTCACTTAAGGCAAGATTTAGAGTTCCATCCACTTAAGGCAAGATTAAAGTTCCATCTTCTTAGGGAAAATTACGAAAAATTAAAAATTTTCCGAAAAATTAGGGAATTTTTCCTAATGTTTCGTAGGGAAAATTCCGCAAAATTGGTGAATTTACCGAAAAATTAGGGAATTTTCCCTAATATTTTGTAGGAAAAATTCCGCAAAATTTGCAAATTTACCGAAGAATTAGGGAATTTTCCCTAATGTTTCGTAGGAAAAATTTCGCAAAATTTGGAAATCTACCTAAAATTTAGGGAATTGTTCCTAATGTTTTTAGGGAAAATTCCCGAAAATTATTGGAATTTACCTAAATTTTCGGGTATATTCCCTAATATTTTTTAGGAAAAATACCCGTAACTTTTTGGAATTTATTTAAAATTTCTGGGATATTCCCCAATATTTTGTAGGGAAAATCCCTCAAACTTTTTTAAATTATCTGAAATTTTAAGTTTATTCCTCAATATTTTGTAGAGAAAATCCACAATATTTTGTAGGGAAAATCCCTCAAATTTTCTCAAATTTTAGGTTTATTCTTGAATATTTTGTAGAGAAAATCCTTGAAAATTCTTGAAAATGACCTATAATACCTCAGTTGTTTGGGATTTAAATAAAAGTACGAAATGAAAAGTTTACATTTTATTTTAAATTATTTATTTATATAAGTAATACATTGTTATATTGCAATGCAATATAAGACGAAACAAATGATAAGCTGTAAAAATATTGCCTTCTCAAAGATCGTCTTGGAATTTTCTAAATTCTACGATTCTTTTAATTAATACAAATACTGTTGCTGCTCTTACGGGTTTTCCATTTTTCACTTTAGTCACTCTTTTGTTCCCCTTTGTAGGATTAATATCAAGTAGCATCCTGAAACATATATAATAACAAAATAGTTGTCATTGTCGATTAGGGTGGAATTAATGTAAATGATATAACTAGTGTTGATTACTAGTCAAAGAACTAAAACATCATTTTATAAAATATGGACTCCGATATATCCTAGTACTCAACAATGCAAACACTTTTTTGATCAGTACGTCCAACACTAGTTACATTACTTATACATATATGTTTTTTCCAAGGTATTCGGCAAAAACCGAAATATCAGAAGAATTTGTATTAGGAATTTATATTTACCGCTAAATAAACTCCAGTGTGACTGATTTCTCTTCTGCATACTTGTAGCCATAAACGAAATGGCTTAGTACTAAAAGGAGAACACCCTGAAGAACGCTGTCTGTTTCAGCGATGATGTTTTCCTCGACTATAATGAAACAGCAGCTTGCTTCGTCGTTTAAGGACATCTCTGTAACAAAAACAAAGTGAATGCATGTTTGGAAGATTCCTCGATCTATTTTTTGACAATGTCTTTTTTTTTTATTAATTCAAAAGAATTGGACAGACGGACGTTTGAATCATCGAAAAATGAACATTTTGAATTATACAAATAAATTTTTTTTTAAATATTCAAAATTAAAATTATTAATTCATTTTTTATTCGATAAAAAAATATATTATTAAAACTAACAAATTTTCTAAATTTAAATTATCACTATTAAAAGTACTATTAAAATTAAGATAATTATAGGCCTCACAGTCCCTATGGGATGAAATATAGGGACCAAAGGGTACATTTTGTCATGGTCATAGGGTACTTTTTTCGCACTCAAAGGGCAACAAATTCAGGATCAATTCATAAGGCTTCAAAATAATTCAAGTTAAGTTCAAAAAAATTCAAATGAATGGGGGAGTTTACCACTCACTAGAGTGCGCGATCTCTTCGGGTCCGAGTTCTGCGAGAATTTAAATTAAATAAATGAAAAATAGCTTTTTCTGTACAAATTATAATTAAGAGTTTATAGCTGATTTGTAAAATTAAGTGAAAGAGTAAGTCATTCAGTTGAAAGAGAAAAAATTTAATATTTTAATCACTGGTCACTTTTTCTTGCGTAGTTCTAAATTTGACAAACATAACATTATTGTCTGCTGATAAAAATTCAAAATACATGGCTTGATAACATTCTCTATTTTTTTTACCAAATAACAGAACTTTCAACTAATAAAGATAAATTTGGAAATAAAACTCAAATATTTCCATTTTCAACCAAAAAGATAAGTTTTCAATCAACAAGAATACCCTTTCTACTAAAAAGACATATTTTGAACAAAATATATAAAAAAGATATTTGATATTCTAATCAAAAAAGATTTTGAATATTTTAATATTAAATAAAAAACAGTGGACTTTAAGCAAAAAAGACAAGCTATAAATGAAATACTTAATTTTTAAGTTAAAAAAATAATTTAAAAATCAATAAAATAGTTGAATTTGCATAGAAAGAAATGAATTTGAAACTAAAAAAAAAGTTGTATGAAAATATGAAATAGTTTAATTTTCAACAAAAAGATAAGTTTCAAACAAGAAGGATTAGGTTTCTACTAGAAAGACAAACTTTAAACAATATACATAAATTTCCAACTAACTGTTTAAAGTTATAGCTAAAAAAGACAAATTTTCTACTAAAAAAAAAAATTTCTAACAAAATTGTTAAATTTTCAACCAAAAATGGAATGGTGGAATTTTCAGATAGAAAAATTGAATTTCCTACAATATAGTATAATTCACAAAAAAAAAAAATATTTTCAACCAAGAAAAAAAAACATTTTCAATCAAAAATGGAACAGTTAGTGTAGTGTAGTGTATATTTAATCTCTCCCTTTTACGGGTTTGAGGGCCTCCGCTCCCTGTACATATCTTTACATTTCATCCTTAGTCTAACTTATTCGCTGCTTATATTCTAAATCTTCGCCTTACATGATAACAGTCATATTAATACTATTATTCTTAACTTTCTACAAATCTAAGTATGAGCGACCATCCAGGGCTTCCGTTTTCTCTTACCATCAATTGCATTTTCAACGATTTAAAATTTACCATTTTTCTAGTGACTTTCCTTCACAGAGGATTACCCGTTTGGCTCTGCCCTGTTCCCTTACTTTCTCTTATTTCTTCCAGCTTTTTCATCCACATCACTCCCTGTCCATTACCATCCAAGATCCATCTCACACACTCATCCACACTCAACTGTCCATCTTCCTCTCCTGTACACCTCTCTAACACATGTGCCCATGACTCCACCTCGTATCCACATACTCTGCACAAATTATCCTCTTCATCCATCCAATATCTACAAGATCTCACTCCTTCCCCCATTCTAAACCGTACCACCCTATTCCATTTGTCTTCCTTTTTCATCTTTTGCAAATATTCTGGTTCCGTCAACCCTTTGACCATCATATACCATCTATTGTACTTCGAATCCATAATCTTTCTCCATCTCTCTTCTCCTTGTCTTACTAATAGCTCTAATTCTATGTTCTGCCAATCCATAACCCCTTCCTGCATATCACAAACATTCCTCATTTTTGTCCTTTCTTCCTCCCATTTCGAGTTTCCCAAATTTCCTCTCGTCTCCTTGTTCCGAACTTCGTCCAAGCATACTTGTGCTATCCTGCTCCCCTCCCCCCTTTTCAGTTTCTCTTCAAACCTCCAGGCTCTCTTAATTTGTCTAGTTACCATTTTTTCCCTTCCTAGTTCTTCCCTTATCATGTATCCTGGACAACTCCAACTGACCCCCATTACCCATCTCAGAAATCTCTCATGTATGCTTTCCACTTTCCTATGTTCCTTCCATCCCCAAACCTCCACTCCATAACACAACACCGCCCAAACCAACGCATCAAACAACCAAACCCTCATTCTCCAATCGTCCTTGAACCTTCTCTTTCCTATACCCCATACTTGGCCCATTACTTTACTCGCACTTTCGATTCTTTTCCTCACCTGCAAATCGTTTCCCCCTCCTGACTCAAACCAAAAACCTAGGTAACAGAACTCCTCCACAATTTCCACTGTTTGTCCGTTCATCTTCCAAACGTAACCTATTTTGGTCTTTTTATTTCTGAAGCACATCACCTTGGTCTTCCCTACGTTCACCGTCAGTTCTTTTGTTCCCACGTATTCTTCGAAAATTCTTATCATTAGGTTCATCCCCTTCTCATCGTCTGCTATTAGAACTACGTCGTCCGCGTATGCTAGGGAGTATAGTTTGCTATTACCCAGGATCGTCCCCCCTTTCCCTTTCTCCTTTAGCTTCTCCTCTAGGTCTGCCAGCAGCAAATTAAAAAGTAGTGGACTCAACGGGCACCCTTGCCTTAGACCTCTTCCTGTCCAGAAAACCTCCCCTTTTTCCCCGCGTATCTTCACCCTAATCCTGGTTTCAGTAAAAATTTCCTTTATCCTCTCCACCAGCCCATCTTCTATTCCCCTCTCTTTCATTGCCTGCCATAGCACTTTTCTATTCACTGAGTCAAAAGCTGCTTTGAAATCTACAAACAAAGCGACTAATTTCCCTCTTTTTCTCCCTAAGTTTCTGTTAACCAAGTAGTTGAGTACGTAAATGTTGTCTATTGTCCCCATCCCTTTTCTAAATCCCGTCTGGTTGTGTGGGATACTTTGCTTCTCTTCTATCTGATTCTCTAACCTTTTTCTTAGAATTTCTGTGTATATTTTATAGCCCCCTTGCATGAGAGTGATCCCTCTGTACTCTTCTACCTTCTTACCCTCCCCTTTCTTAACAAGCGGTACTACCAGCCCTGTCATCCACTCCTCCGGCCACCCTTCTCCTTTCCAGACCTTGTTGCATATCCTCCACATCACTTCCCTAATCCCTTCTCCTCCATACTTTATCGCTTCGTTCTCCATACCATCCTCTCCTGTGGCCTTGTTTCTTTTCAGTCTATCTATCGCCTCATTTACTTCTTCTCTTGTTATTTCGTTCGCTTCCTCCGTTTCTCCCTGGACTGTCTTTCTATTTTCCCCTTTGATCTTATTTTGTTCTCCCCCTAACAGACCCTTAAAATAATCCGTCCATTCCTCCATTTCTATTTCTTCATTCACGCCCTTCCTTCCTCCTCTTTCCCTGTTTATCACATCCCAGACCCTACCTTCTTTGATTGCTTTTTCTACTTCTTCCTTGTATTTCTCCTTTCCCCTTTGCTTTTTCCCTTCCAGCATCTTCTCATGTTCTCTTTTTCTCCTGTTGTACTCCGCCTTCTCTATTTCTCCTTTCCTCCACTTTTTTACAGACTCTTTCATTCTCTCCTTACTCTCCCTGCATTCCTCGTCCCACCATCCTCTCTTTCCCTCTTCTCTTCCTTCTTTTGTACCTATCTCATTCTTCACCTTCTCAATCGACCCTTTCAACCTTTTAATTAACGAGTCTACCCCCTCCTCCTTTTCATATCTAATATTCTCCTTTTCCATCTTCTGTTCAAACACTTTTAATTTATCTACCCCCCAGACTCCCATTTTCGTGTCCCTTTCCCCCCCTCTTTCCTTTCTCCCTCTGCCACGCTTATGGACGCCACCTTTCAGTGTAGCTATTACTGGGAAGTGTTCTGACCCTATCTCATTCCCTACATTCATACTGCATATCATATTACTCATTCTTTCTTCTGCCAAGATGTAGTCTATGATTGTTTCTCCCTTACCTATAAATGTAATCTCTCCTTTCTCATCTCCTTTCATGTTGCCATTACATATAAACCATCCGGTTTCTCCTATTATGTCTAGTAACTTCCTCCCCTCCCGGTCTATCTCCCTATGTTTGGAGCTCCTCATATATGCCTCCTTTTCTTCATCCCAAATCCCTCCCCCTTGCTCGCCAGTCCAGGCATTTAAGTCACCTCCTATCAAAACCAATTCTTCCTTCTTTTCCTCCATCCACCTCCTTATTACTCTCCAACCTTCCTCTTCCCCTCTTCTTCTATATACACAAACCACCGCTATTTTGACTTTCCCTATTATAATCCTTCTTACCATTGTTCCCTCCTTTTCTTCTCTGTCCTGCTCTATTTTACCTTTTACTGCCCATTCTTTTCTCACCCCTGATACCATGCCGCCCATTCCTCTACCTTTAACGTGTTCCTTCCTTGCCTCTTGCATTGTCCACACATACCCTTTAGGTAACAACCTTTTCATCCCCTTCCAATCCTTCTCATCCGCCCAGGTTTCACTCATCATAATCACGTCCCACTTTTCTAACTCCCGCCAGAAACCTTCATTCTTGTTCTTCAAGCCTGACACATTCCAGAAAGCTATTTTCACTTTTTTCTCCTCCCTTCCCTCCTCTATCCTCCTTACTTTTCAAAAATGGAACAGTTAAATTTTCTGTTAAAAAAATTAATTTTAAGTAAAAAAAGCAAAATTTTCAATGAAATAGTTGAATTTTCAGCTATAGAGATGAATTTTCTACCAAAGTAATGAATCTTCAACCAAAAAACTTACTTTTTAACAAAGAAGTATAACTCTGAACAAAAAAAATATGAATTTTCAACATAAAATTGAATATTCGATATTGCAACCAAAAAATATTTTGAATATTTCAATATTAAATGAAAAAAGAGTTGAATTGATACAAAAAAGCCAAACTCTAAATGCAATTAAATTTTTTATAGCAAAAATTTTTTCAGTGGAATAGTTAAATTTCTATAGAAAGAAATGAATTTCCAACTGAAAAAATGTGTACCAGAACAAGCAATAGTTCAATTTGCAGTTATAAAAATCATTTTGATCCAGAAGAAGGAGCTTCAAGTAAGAAGATTAATTTTCTAACAAAAAGTCGAATTTTTGACTAAAAAATTAATTTTCTAACAAAAAAATAGTTTCAACAAAGTATTAAAATTTTAAACCAAATGAATGAATTTACAAACAAGAAGAAGAATGTTCTTAAAAAAAGTCAATTTTCAAACACATAGGTGAAGTTTCAACTAAAAAGATCAATTTTCAAGAAAATAAAAACGCATTTTTATGAATTAGTTAAATTTTCAACCAAAAAAGGAT
>CAKNXH010059175.1:0-23519 GCA_932178445.1 Andricus quercusramuli
ACTTCTAAATCCTAAATATAAAATGATCTTCTATATTTATTACTAATGTGAAAACAAATCCGGAAAATTCCGGACTTTTTATCTATGTTCAAAATTGCAAGCTAATTCCCAGTTTTTCTAGTCAGTGGCTACCCTAGATAATAATTATAATGTTAGGGTCATAAATTAGAACTCTTAAGGCCAAATTTAAACCAGGAAACTCAATAAGAATTTAATCTATTTCTTTTTCTTATTGGCTATCACAAAACAGAGATTAAATACCGTTCTAATTTGTTAGAAGTTTACAAAGCCGGCTCTATAGTGTCTTGGCGAATGCGGTCAAAGTCGTCAAAGCGCAAATAAAACAATTATTTTCGGGTGCAAAAAGCCAAAGAGTTTTGTTTTGCATCATTTCCAAAGTCTAGATTGTGCAATGAAGCAGATAAGTTGAGGCGTTTAATTTAAGAGAGAACCAACGGGTGGAAATGAACAATTTTGTAACGCTTGCTTTACGGCTTGAGGTATCCATAATTTCGTTTTAGTATGATGTTGATAGTTAAATGCTATCAAAATCTGCAAAAATACCATTATTATGAAGTAATTCTTATTAAGTAGGTTTTTATACCATATTCAGACTAAATTGCCGTATTAGAACAAAAAATGGTATATTATATGCGTCCAAATTTTTTTTATTTTCCGGTTTTCAAACTTTTTTCCTGGCCATTTAAATTTTCAAATTCAAAGCTTCATCATTAAACAATTTACATTTTTATGAAGTTGTTATAAAATTTTCATCCCACTTGAATTTTTATCAATAGCATAGAAAAAGCTTAATCTTAATTTACAATAACTGTTGTAATTTCTACAATTTTACTAGAAATTAGGATCATCTATCATTTGATATAATGTACAAAAATTCAAAGATATAGATAATAATTATTTTTTGAGATTTGTAAAAGGCAAGTTTATTTCTTTATTAATTGAGACTACAGATGAATTTGCATTAAACATTTGCAAACTATTTTAATTGAACAATTTTTAAAATAAATATGAAATATCCTATTGTTTTTCACTACTAACATTCATACGAGGACTTGTCCACTCAACTTTTGAGTGTACATCAAATTTAAATGATTTCCAAAGATTTCACAAAGATTTCAAATGTTTCAAAAAAATTTCATAACGATTTTAATGATTTCAAAAAAACTTCAAAGATTTCAACATATTTTTAAAGATTTTACAAAAATTTCACAAATTTCACGAAAGAATCTGCAAGAATTTAATTCACAACTGTGTAATTTTAAACCCTATAGATTTTAAATTATTATCTAATTTATCAAACTTCTACCTAAAATTACTTAATTTTGAATGTTATGAATTAAAATTGATTTTGGAATTACACAATTTTGGGAAATAAAATTTGGAAGCATACAATATTGTATATTGTGAAAAAGTAAAACATTTATTACATATATCGACTGACTTCAAATTTTTGTGATTAATATTAAACAAACTAAGCTTCCGATCGAAAACCCTAAAACGCCTTTGAATTTATTTCCGTAATTGAAAAAAATGAAGCATTTGTTAAACAATTATATTATTTTTCAAAGTTCTGAAACTTTTATAAACAAATATGTTAATTGCGCAGTTAATTTTACCATTTAATTCAAATCAACATTTGATCACCTCGAACAGACATTTTTTTATTTTTCTGAAAAAATAACTGCTCAAAGAAAAAAATTTTGTTAACATTTTGTAATTAATTATAAACAAACTAAGCATCTAATCGAGAACAAAAAACTATTTAGATTCATTTCCGAAATATTTAGATGAGCCTTTTTTTAAAACAATTTTTTAAACAATTAAACTATTGTTTAGCGTTCTGCGTTTAGCGTTCTGCTGATTCTGCCATAGCAACGTATGCTTGCATAAGTTTGTAAATTATTGTAAAAAGTTAACAAAACGACAATACAATTTTATTTGTTCAACAATTATTTTTTCAACAAATAAAAATGTCTCTTAGAGGTGTTCACATGTTGATTTAAATAACACGCTCAAAGTTACTGAGCAATTCATATATATTTGTTCATAAAAGCTGCAGAACTTGAAAAAATAATATATTTTTTTAATGGAAAAAAATATTTTTAAAAGTGCATCTAGAATTTTCTGAGACAAATTCGAAGGTGTTTTCTGTTTTTCGATGAAAAGCTTACTTTGTTTATATTTAATTACAAAAAATTGAAATCCATAGATATAGGGAACTTCGAGTCGTAATTATTTGCATTCTTAGTTTTAGTGGGGAAAAAATATTCAATGTATAATTTTTTATTTTCAAACCTGCCAGCGAGTAATAAATTTTTCACTCTTATACAATTATGGTTTGCATTTAAAGTATTTGAAATTGAATATTTTAGATGGGACTATACAAAATTGTATGCTTCAAACTTGAAGTTCTCAAAATTGTATATTTTATAAAGCAATTTTAACCCATAACATTGAAAATTGGATTATCTATAGCACTTAAAATTAAGTAGCTGTGAATTAAACTCTTGTAGATTTAAGAAAAAAATTTGTTGATATTGAAAGCCTTAACAGTTGAATTTTTCGTCATTGAAAGTAGGATTTTAAAAGACGCTGAGCACTCTTGAAATCTGGTGTAAAAAATTCCCAATCAGAAATAAATTCATTGTAACTTCTCAGTTTTTCAGATTTTCGGCTATTAATGTCCTCCCTGATTAGAATTACTGGCCGAAATTGATGTTAAATTAAAAATTGCAGGCATAATTGAAGAATTATGCATCCGAATTTCAAAAGCGATTTACGACAAACGCTTAACACGCGAACAATGCGACAAAATATGAAACTGTGTCATGATTATTGATTCGGAATAATTGAATCTGGTTCATGGAGAATGGGACTCACACAGGTTCAAAAATGCAATTTTCATTTTCCAATTTAGGGCGAATTTCAAAACATTCCAAAAGTACTATTAACAAGAGAAACCAGGCGAATTAATTACCGGATAATTTTGAATTAGAGTGGTTTCGAAGGTTAGAGGGATAATACCATTAATAATGATGTCGAAAAGTGGATCTGCATTGCAGGTTTAATTTGGCAAAGCAGAAAATTTTCATGGCAGTAGGAAACCTGTTATTCGCCGATTACACTAGTCTATAATCACCGCGTGTTTTTTCGATTCGTGGTTTCTTTGACGCATGGATATTAATTAAAGAGACTGCAGGGATTAAATTCCACTTTTGAAATTTCCTTTTGGTACCTGATGCGCTTACATTTTAGAACAAGCTCAAATTTTCTAAACGAAAGGAAGCAAGGTATGGTAGGTTTACAAAGATTTTAGTTTTAATGGAATTTTAGATCCGAGGAGTCAAATTTCAAATTGGAAAGTTAATAGCTTTAATATAAATGCAACTTGTCTATGCATAATTGTGAATTGGAATGCTTCTGAATTGTTTTTTATTTTTTATCGCGTTCATTCCATTTAACGAAGGCGAACCATATCTAGCCACGAAGAACGAGAGATTTTTATTTTCCACCAGAGATTAAAAGTAAAAACCGCTGTTTCATCAAAACTAAAAATACGCTTTAATTGCAAACTTAATTACCGCCTGTTCCAGTTAAATTAACTTTTTTAATAGAAACGCCTAGCTTTCTACAGTAGCTTAAATAATAACATTCAAATTAAAAAATATTTAAACGTTTTAATACTGCAAGAACAATTTACTTGAAATTAATCATACCCAGGTCTCGGACTCACCACACTATTGACACTTTAAAAATATTGTTGATCTTCTTGGCTAATTGGCTATAATAATATGTCCGTGCATAAATGACGTAAAGTTTTTTTTTTGAAATTTTGAACCAAGTAGCCCCAAAAGTTAAATTTATTATATTATTATTATTACTGTTTCTTATGAATTCACAAAGAAGTTCAACATTCAACTAAGTAGTTGAATTTTCATCGAAAAAAGATGCATTCGCAACAAAAAATATAATATTTGAAATTTTAACTAAAAAAAGATTTTCATTTTGAATCAAAAACAGTTTAATTGAAACAAAAATGACGAATATTCAACACGATAAGTCAATCCTGAACCAAAAAAAGATTTATTTTCAATAAAACTGTTCCATTTTTAACCAAAAAGATTAGCTTTCTACAAAAACAGTTGAATTTTCAACCAGCATGGGTGAAGGGAGTGTTGGGTAAGATGGAGATGAAGAGAAGGAAGGAGGAAGAGGAGTGGAGAAGGAAAGATTGTAAATAGGAGAGAAAGTAGATATAAGTAAGATGTATATATTGTAAATAGTAGATAAGTAATAGGTATTAGCTGCGAAAACAGAGGTTGGCAAGCGAGGCAATGCGAAAAAGTAGGGACATGCGAGCGAGGCGAGGCGAAGCGAGGAAGGCAAGGCGATGCGAGCGTGCGGCTTAGAGATAAGGAATGGATGGATGTTAGTTTTTAAGGATTAGTTTTAAGAAAATTCTGTGAAAAATGGATGTGTAAGCAAGTCAATTTTTTAAGGCCAGCAGGCTGAAAAATAAACGTTTATCTATCTAAATTCAATCACACAAATAAAATTTTTCCTCTTTATATTTCAGTCTGAAATTTTCAAGAACTGTTGGTAGGAAATTCGAACTGTTCGTAAAAAACTTCGAAAATCCATACATTTCTCATAGAAATAAAGATGTAATGTTTCATTTTTTTATCTCGTATCCAAGACCTAGTTACAAGTTCGTGACTTTTTTACGAATAATTTTTTCCCGTGTAGGTCGAGAAAAACATTCTCTGACGGATTTTTCGTGTTAATTAAATTGTCTGCTCTCACTATCATGAACATGTTATTATTTTTTTCTTTCACAAGGTGAAAATATAAATTTTGTAAAATTTTTACTAAATTTCAGAGGTGCATTTATTAAAAATATAAACACGTGAAGCTCTACATGCTTGTGAAAATGAGAACGTGGCGGAAATCACCGTTCGTTTTTTCCACGCTAATTAATTTCATCCCCAAAGGTCCCGATTTACGTACTTACAATGCATTCTTCAAAAACACTCGCGGGCTACAAACTAGAATGCGCGGCCAAGTTTCTAACGATGCATGCAACTGCGTCGCAATTAGTCCAGTCATATTCACAAATCCAGTTCTTTCAACCATCTTCAATTATTAAAACGAAAATCCTCATTAATTTCCGGGAGAAGAGAAATAAACTCTTCCCTCCAAGAGAGAAAAGGCTTCTTCAAACTGTCAAGCCAACAATACTCTTTTTAAAATAGAACAATTATTTTTTAATTATACAGAAAATTTTGCTTAAATTTGTATATCAAATGCTAATATCTGCATTACAAACACCTTTTTTTTACAAACTCATAGCAACGAAAATAAGATATCAAGGTAAAAGTTGAGATGGAAGATTTATCTGGGACTAAATACTTATAATTACAAAAAAATATCTAAAAATTTTTTTGGAAAAAACTTTGCTATGTAATTTTAGACACTTGGGATCAGATCAACTATCCTCGATGTCTTTTATTAAATTTCCCCAACTTTGAACTCGATATCTCATTTCGTGTGGACATCAGTTTTTAGAAAAAGAACTGTTGGCCTGAATCAGGGTGGCCGCGAAACTTCATTTTTAAAATTCCTTGACTTTTCCCGAATTTTTCCGTGACTTATTCTTCCTTTTCCCTGACCGTTAATATTTAGAGAACAAAATTCTAATCTTGTCAAATTTATGATATAGAATCTTTTATAAATAGAATAAAACAATTTTAAATTTGTGATATAGAATCATTTACAAATAGAATAAAACAATTCTAAATATAAATGTACAAATATTAAAATTATTATTATGACTGGTGTGACTAAAAGAGACCAATGTGCATTAATAATGTGAATAATAAATATTTTGCATTTATGTGACTAATTTTCTTTGGAATATTAAGAATTCAAAACAATTTTATTCCTAAGACTTCAAAATAAAAGGAATTTGATGATATGCCTAAGAATTCAAGTTAAGTTTTAAAAATTAAAGATGAATTGGCAAAAACTAAATAAAGTTCAGAGAAATCAAATGAATTAAGTAGAATACATAATAGAGTGAATTTAGAAGAATTTACATTAATTAAAAAAATCATGGGCATTGCAAAGAATTTAAAAGAACTTTATGATATGCCTAAGAATTCAAGGTAAGTTTAAAAGACTTCAAGATGATTATTAAACAAAAACTAAGAAAAATACATTGAATGTACCAAAATTTAGTGGATTTGAATGAATACAAATTAATTAAAGGAATTCAAGAGAATTTGAAAAAATTTAGAAAAATTCAGGCTAAATTAATCAGAATTCAAGACAAATTCCAAATAAATTCAAATAAGTTGCGAAAAATATTTGGAAATCTCTTCTAATCTTTAAAACTCTACAAAATCTCTTACTTTTTGTGAGCAAATTCTTTGAAATCCATTAAAATAATATGAAATCCCGAGATTGCAAGCTTTTAAAATCCTTCAAAATCCCTCAAAATCATTGAAATCTACGGAAATCTTATAAAACCTTTTAGATTCTTTTAAAATACTCTAAAATATTCCAAATCCTTTGAATTCTTTTGAAATCCCTTGCAACTTTTAGAAGTTCTTGAAATTACTTGAAATTTTTTTTATACCCAAAAACATTTCAAGTCCTTCCAAATCTTTTGAAATTTCTTAAAATATTTGAAAATACCTTAAAATGCTTTGGAATCACTTCAAATTATTGAAATCTATAAAAAATCGAAAATATTTCAAATAATTTAAATTCCCTTGAAATTTTTTTAAGGTATTGAAAATTACTTGGAATTATTGAAATACGCTGAAATCCTCTGAAACTCCTTCAAATTATTAAAAATAATATAAATTCCTTGAAATCTTTTAAAATTCTCTAAAATAATTAACAAATCCTTTTGAATCTTTTGAAATACCTTTGAACTTTTTGAATTTGTTGAAAATGCCGAGGAATCTTTTAAAACACCCTGAAATATTTTTAAATCGTTGAAGTCAAAAACTCCTTGGAATCATTAAAAATTTCCTAAAACATTTTAAATTGTTTGACATCTTTTGAAATTCTTGGAAAACCCTCAAATTATTGAAGTGCATTAAAAATTATTTGGAATTTTTAAAAATTCTCTCAAATATGTCAAACCTTTTAAAATCTTTTAAAATCTATTGAATCTTTTTAAATCTATTGCAAATTCTTTGCAATCTTCTAAAATAGCCTAAAATATTTGAAATTCTTAAAAATATTTTGTAATCCCTCGAAACATTTTGAAGCTCTTGAAAATGTCTTGTAATTTTAAAAAATACCCTAAAATATTTAAAAACCTTTACAATCTTTTGAAATTCCTTAAAACTTGTAAAGCTCTTGAAAATTCCATGGATGTTTTTAAAATACCCTAGAATCTATTCAAATCCCTTGAAATGATTGAACTCTATTAGAAATTTCTTGGAATCTTTGAAAATATCCTAAAATATTGCGAAAGAATTCAAGAATATTCAGAAACGGGTATGGGACCTGAATACAATCGTGGGTAACACCAGGGTTAGTTTATTGGAAGAAAAGTAAATAAAGTGAAATTTTCATTTGAAAAAGTGATTATAGTTCACTTTATCTCAAAATTGTGACAAAAAAGTGATTTGAAAGAAAAACAGTGACTAAGAGTGACTACGTGACAGTGATAATAATTCTTGACAGTTACTTAAAGTACTTCTTACAGAAATTCCTCGACTTTTGCCATTCTTTTCCAAAATGCTTGACTTTCCCTGACCCACAAAATTCCTTAATTACTAGATTTTTTTTAGCCATAATGTGCCTTTTTTAATTAAAAAATGCACAAAAAGTTACACGTAGTCCTCGTTATGCAAACACAAATTTAATCTGTTGTTAGATATCAGAAGAAAAATGACAAATGAATTCGATCCCGCCCAGTTTCCAAACAGTCGAGTAAAAGTTTTTTACGAGCATGAAAACATTTTTTTTTTAGTAAAGGTAAAACTCTATGAATAAATATGCTTTCGGGCTGCATGTTACTCCAGTGTAGAGAATTACAGCATGTAGCTGCATGTGTAAAGAAGCAACGAAACATAAAATCGATACAGTCAGTGTTTCAACTTTGGCGAACGTTCAACGAACTTTTGTGATAAACGGTCCACTTTAATTGCAACTGTAAATTACAGAAGCTAGGGTTTTAATGGAATTCTTTCTGTGAACTGAGAGTAGTCAATTTTTTTTACATCGACAAAAAAATCTTTCGATTTTACTATACACATTTTTTTTTGTAGAAATAACATAATTATATATTCAAATATAAGTAATTATACATCTTGTGACCATAATTTAAATTGTTCGATCCATACTGTTAATTAAAATGACCGAAATGCACAATTACGAATATTTAATTGGCTTCGAAGTAATTAAGCACATTTCGACATATTTAAATTCGCTTGCATGTTATCTATAATTGAATCACATATATTAAGCAGTTGTAAATACTGGATAAATCACCATTGATTTGTAAAATTCAGTTGAAAATTTTTTTAATTCTTTGACAGATTCCTATTGGAGAAAATAAAGATCCGATTCCTATGTGAAACTTTGAGAAAAGTGCACCACTTGGAATGGAGATAGATATTTATCCTTTGGCCCAGGAAACAGAATTTCTCAGTGCTACTTTGGATGGCTGTGAATTAATGATAAGTTGGGTGAAGTGCACTTTGTACGATATCAAGGTTGTCACCGCGAAAGTCTCAGAAAAGTGCTCCCTTTTCGCGTAATTCGTCTTGAGCCGAACTGATTTTTAGGTCACTCCTTTTTGCGAAACAAAAAAAAAGTTTTCTTTTAATTTTCATGACAAAAAAGTGCTTCAATATTTCCAATTCAACTTCTAAAATAGCCATGGGCCTGAAAATTTGGTCAGAGGATTGGAAAACTGTAGAAAGCCAAAACACGTGAGTACAGCTGGTTGCCGACAAACGAGTTTGGATAAAGACATTTGATAGCATCTAGTTCCCAACGTTCATCCTCTGCGTCAAACCTCCCGCTCTCCAGTACTTAAACGCAATGCAAAAACGACTAAACAAGAATTACGAACGGTGACCCATCCGTGTACTAACCGAGTCCGTCCGTGCTTAACGTTCGAGATCTCGACGAGACGAGAATCACCATCCAGCTACTGCCGTCGTTCATACAATGATTTTTTATTTATTTCTAATCTGTTTTACAAAAGAAATTTTTTTAATTCAAAGAGAATGTAAAAAGGCAATGCTTTAACAGAAAATGTAGGATTCTAAAATTGACAAATTATTGAGTTCAGCTTCAAATACTCTTGAGCTTATATTACTGTTTTTTTAAAGAGTGAAACTCAATTTACGTAAGAAAGACAGAAATAAAGGGAAGCTACTTTCTTGTGAAGAAAGTGGATAAACGATGCCTTCGCCGTAAAGCTCGTGCTTCATGTCATTTATCAACGTCCAATCAAGTCAGCGAAAAGAAGAGATCGAAAGACGCTCAGATCACTTTGAATTAAATTCGGGAAATTAACTTTTCTTAATTGTATAATAAATTAACTTTCAAACTGAATATGATTAATAATTTAATTTACAGGGCCAAAAAGTTACTTAAAGTGAATAATGTGCATTAATATTATGAATAGTTTCTTTCAAATTCAAAAGAATTGGATGAAATTTATAAGAGTTCTAGGCGAATGTTAACGAATTCTGGATAAATTTATAAGAATTTGAAACAATTTAAAATTTTAAAAGAATTGAAATGGACTGGAAAAAAGTTTAAGAAACCAAAATATTCCATTCATTTCAGTAAAATTGGAGTGAATTTAGAAGAATTCGAGGGACTTAAAAAGATTTTGACGAATTTTATAAGAATTTCGAGTGAATCGATTAAATATAGAGGAATCTGAGGGAAAAGAGAAGAATTTGATGAAATTCATAAAAATGTAAGGTGAATTTAAATAAAAAATAAAGTGATTTAAGGTGGACTCAAGGCAAATGAGAGGAATTCAATAAAATTAATAAAAATTCAAAGTGAATTTAAAACAAAGTGAATTCGGAAAAATTCAAGGGAATCCAAAAGAATTTGATAAAATGCCTCAGAATTCGAGGTGACTTCAGTATGAAATAAAAATAAAATAAACAATTGACTTCATTAAAATCTGAGTGAATTCTAAAGAATTTGATGTAATGCCTAAGAATTGACGATACTTTAGGATGAAATGAAACAAACTAAACAAAAATCAGAATATTCCATTGACTACAGTAAAATTGGAGTAAATTTATAAGAACTCAAGGGAAATGTGAAGAATTTAATGAAATACGTAAAATATCAAGATAAATTAAAGAAAATTCAAGGTAAATTAAAAAAAAGTTCATTGAAATCCATTCAAAAATATTTTAAAAATTCCTTGAATTCCTTAACTTTGGAGTGAATTCAGAAAAATTCAAGGGAATTCAGAAGAATGTAATGAAATGCCTAAGAATTCAGGATGACTTCAGGATAAATTAAAAAAAAATTGAATCCAAAATATTCCACTGACTTCAGTAAAATTGGATTGAATTCAAGGGAATTAAAGAGAATTCGGTGGAATTTATACGAATTCAAGATTGTTCAAATCCAAAAAATGGCATTGAATTCAAATAAACAAATTCCGGTAAGACAAAGATTTATTGAATTCAGTGGTTTTCAAGGAAATTATCAATAATTCAGGGTGAATTCCAAGGAATTCAGAATAATTCAAAAGTATTCAAGAAAATGAAAAAAAAATGTTAAAAAAAATAAAATTCGGATATACTTCCGAAAAGGTCACTCAAGAATATTGACTTGATACTTGGCCTAGGGGTTCCTTTTAGACCCCACTTGAACGCACTGGAAGGATTTTTGGCACAGTTCAATATAAATGAAGTTATTGATGATTTTGTTACAAAAAAATGACCACCACTAGGATGCGTGTTTTTTTTTGGGCGTTAGAAAAGGGGTCGACATGAGTGGTGCGAGGGGTGTGTGCCATTTAAAATGCCAAAAATTAGGACGCGTGGTTTTTTTTGCAGTTGGAAAACAGGGTCGGTTATTTTTCTCGAAAAATATTAAGTTTAGAAAAAAAGTATACATATGAAATATATATGTTTCGACGAGATCTACAACTTTCGCGAACAACATTTTTTTCCAAAATCAATATTTTTTGAGATGCGGTGAATGACCTTTTCGGAAGTATATTCAAAAATTCAAGAGAATCCGAAATAATTCAAATAAATAAAAAATAATTCATAGGAATTCAAAATAATTCAAAGGATTTCTAAAGAATTCAAAGGAATTAAAAAGAATGCAAGAAAATGCAGAAATAATTCAATAGAGACTAACCCTTTGGTTTCTCCGTTTTAATTTATTGGAATAAAAATGATAATTGCGATTAAAGTAATCTTTTCATTTTAAAAGGTTACTAGTATAGTGACTTTATCTTTAAAAAAGTGACTGAAAAGTAATTTCAGAAAAAATTGCTTCAAAGTGACTCAAATGACTGTGTGGTAGCCCTGTTAGTTCAATTATCGAAAACTGAATATAAATTCCGTAATGAATCTGACTCTGATTTTATATGTCACAATCTTGGAATAAAATATATCAGTAAAACTTCAGGTTTTGAGAAGAAACTAGAGCATTTTGAGACTCACAGGATTCCATGATGAAAAATTGTAACCGTAGGTGCAATTTTCTGAGGTAATTCATATAGGGGATTTTCAGAGTTGTTGGATTCGCAGGACCATTGTCAACGAGTTTCCGTTGATTAACGTCTCTTGTGAAAAGGGTCATGGCTGCTCGCTCTGACAGGACAAAAAGATCCGTTTCTGTCGCTTGACGGAAGCTTTCGAAGGAAATATCGAAAGTGGACTGAAAGAATGAGGAATAGAAAAAGGAAGTAAAAACGGCCGCAAAATAACTCGATATCTGCCACTGGGAGAACAGGTCTGAAAAATTAACTTTCAAGAAAGTCCTTTGGGAGTGGTAGAGCAAAAAACAGAAGTGAGAAAAGTATATAAAAAAGGTGGAAATAAAACTAAAAACCGAATTCAGAAAAAGGAATATAAATACAAAGGGGGGTTGAAAAGAAAGACACTACAAAGAAAGAATATGTAGTGATATACACCTGTTATAGTCAATGGTTAGGCACTTGTAGAACCAATTATTTAGATCAAACATAGAGAATTATCAAGTAAAAAGAAATTAAAATATTCTTCCGTTTTTAGTTGCTCACACATCTGCTAATTGAAGAACAACTTTGAAATTCTTGCTTACCTGAAGAAGAAAAGACAAGATTGTATTTGACTTTCATCCTACAGTAGTTATTAAACAGAAATCTATTTGTAAAGAATTAATCATACACACCAGAATGAAATAATGGATAAACCTTTTTTTAAGGATCATAAGATAAAAATCACATCAGAGGAAGTGAAAAAATATTTAAAAAACGGAAAATGGTTCCATGTTTCTCAAATATATTCTCCTTCATCTACAGGCAATTTCCGTACTATGAACAGAAAAAACAAACACAATTTTTTCTTGCCAAGACTAAATAAGTAAAATGGAATACCGATGTAGCTCTTGCAGTTTTTTAACACGAACGAAAATTTCGAGGGAAATTGCGATAGCGGGAATAGTGGCTTTACGCTAGAGGGTGTACGTAACAAAAAATTTAAATGACAGCCTTTAGGAATAATGGATAGAGTATAGGGAGTGCAAACGTCCAAAAGAATGTAGAGATAACATAAGGATAAACTCTTACTTCCCATAATCAATCACACTCATTGCGAAAAATTTGAGGGTTCAAATTTAATCGATTTACCTAGATTTCGATAAAACTGTGTCGAAGTAATATTTTCACATAATATTAAGTTTTCGTCTGCTTTTAATATTTACAAAACCATCTATTAAGGCTAACCGACAAATTTTGTTGACCCAAAAAAACATTTTATTGGGATAAGAAGAGAATTTTGTTTACTAAAAACAAAAAAATAAATAAAAAAGTCCTCTAGCAAAAGTTCTGCTAAGCTTAGTTTGGATACGAAAAAACTTCAAAGTTGGGCCTAATCAAACAATGCGGAGCGAGCTTTGAGCTTTAGCGACCACTTGTACGTGTCCCAAGCGTTAAAATAGTATGTGCGTACAAGTATAGTGGGCCTTCTGTAGGATCTTTGCCTATAATAATTGATCTTGTGAAACTGACATTTGGAAATATTTATACAAATTATCCTCATAGCATTAGTGACTTGTTCTTATTGCTCAAATCAACCTTCTTCTATTTCTTATTTCTATTCCAGGGTTGCTAACAGATCCTAATTCAAAAATTCACTTTTTCAATCAAAAACAGTTGAATTGAATGAAAAAAAAAGAATTTTCCGACATAACAGTTAAAATTTTCAAACAAGAAAGATTTTACAGACAATAAAGAAAAAAATCTCATCCAAAATGTTGAATTTCCAAGCCAAAAAGAAGAATCTTCAACAAAATACATGAATTTTCAACTAAAACTGATAAATTGTCAACCAAAAATAGAATAGTTAAATTTTCAACCAAACAAATAAATTTTCGAACAAAAAATTAAATTTCTAGCAAAAAGATCAATTTTTCACAAGAAATGCAATAGTTAAATTTTCAGATAAAAAATGCATTTTGAACTAAAATGATTCTTCAAATGAATCTTCAACAACAAAAAATTAATTTCTAACCAAATAGTTTCATTTTCATTAAAGTAGTTCCACTTTCAATTAAGTAGTTGAGTTTTCAATAAAAAATAAGAATTCTGAACAAAAGTATAATAGTTGATATATCAATAAAGAAGATTTTAATTTTAAGCCAAAAACATCTGAATTCAACCAAAAAAGATAAATTTTCAAGAAAATAGTTGAATCCTCAACCAAACCAGATTATTTTTAAACTAAACAGTTGATATTTTCAAATGAAAAAGTTGCAATTTCTACAAAAATAGACAAACTTTAAACAAAAAAGAATGACTTTTCAACAAAATTGTTGAATTCTCAAAACAAAAATTAAGTTCAATTCAACTGCAGTGTATCGAAAATTTCCTGACTCCGTCAGATTTACCTTGACTTTCCCTGACCAGTTTTAAATTTCCTGATTTTCTCTGATTTTGAATATGTAAGCTTAATTTCAAATGATATACAATTATTCTGAATTTATAAGATTGAATTCATCATTTCTATTTTCGCTAGAACTAATTTTCTCTCGCATTTAATATTTAAGAATAAATTTAATACAGAAATTAAGTGTTACAAGTTTTGTATAAATATAAAATTATAATTATTGTGTGTGTAAAAAGTGTTTACGCATTTGAAAACATTTGCTTGGAGGTGTTCAAGCAAGAAAATATGCAGTAAACTTACGTCTGTTGAATAATGTACAAGAGTTAAACCCATGTTCTGATATGTGCATCTTACATGCGTTACAACTTGAGCTATGCAAAGTTTATATCTAAAGTTTATTGAACAAGTAAATTTCCTTTTTTTAACCGTTTTCTACATAAATTACAAAACAGGTCCTCCTTTATGCGAACAGTAGATAAGAAATTAAAATCGGAGACTAAAGTGAAACAAGAAATATTAGCCGATAACGCTCTTATAGATTTTCCAGCTTTCTTGATTTCGTTGGAAAATATGTGATGACTCATTCATGATTGTAAAAATAAATAAAATTCTGTACGACACGTGTTTTGAAGGTTGAAGACGGCAATGTATGCTGCTATTCTTAAATAAACATAACTATATTACTCGTTATGTACTGTATGACGCAGTATCATTTTATGGCATTATTTTTCGCCTGATTTTCAATATTAAAAAGAATTTTTGAAACCCAATGATACTATTAAGGTCGTGCTAATTATCATAGGCTAAATATTTCTATTTCTAACAGTAAATATTATTGCATGATGAGAAATAATGTTAGTCCCTCTAATATATCGTAAGTCTGTATCATCTACATACCTGTAAAGTAGGAAAGAAGATTTATGAAATACAAGGCATTCAGAAGAACAATAAATTTTTATTTCTCTAGTCCATCTTATAAATATGACACAAAATTTAAAAGGTCAAATAAAGATAGCGGCTAGTATATATACTGAAAACATCAAAATATTTGCACTCAGAGAAAAAGTGATCTTGAAACAAAAACAGCATCCTCTTGCGTGTTTTCTTTTGAATCACTTGAATATCCTTTTTACACAAACTGAATTATTTAGCTGTTAGATTAAATGAAGTTTGTCGCAAAATTATATTGTTTGCTGCCAAAAGATTATTTCTGACGCAAATGAAAACCCTCTTAACCCTTAACGTAAGAGGAAACTTCATTTATGTGCAAAAGCGTTTTTTTACACAAGAGGAAATTCCTCAGATTGCATTTAGATGGCTCAACAAATTCTGTATAGAGCAGTTTTCAAATGCTTAAGGCTGCTTACAGCTTGAGCTATGAAATGTTTATCTAAAGTTTCTAAAATACGGAAATTTAGTTTTCGTGAACTTTTTGCTAGATAAATTATTAACCCGATATCTAAGGTTCTCTTTATGCAAGTAATGGATAAAAAATAAAAATAGGAGGCCATAGTAAAACAAGAAAGATTAGCTGACATATGTGTTCCAATTTCTTGTCTCAAATCCTAGGTACTATTAAGGCTGCGTAAATTATTATAAGTCAGACATTTTTCTTTTTAAAAGTGTAAATATTATTGCGCCATGATGAGTCATTTTGTTCTCTCTAATTATCTACATATTTCGTAAATCTGTACCGAGTGTATGCCTTTGAAGCGAGAAAAGCAGTTTGATGAAATACAAATATCTTAGAAGAACAACCGTCACCTCTTCAATCAATCTTACAAACATATCACTTAACTTAGAAGGACAAACGAGACAGCGACCAGTATATAACTTCTAATAATACGTCAGCATATTCATTTAGACGACTCAAAATATTCTTCAATTAGCTGTTTTCTCTATATTTCGAGAAAATGAAATTCGCTATTACCCTGCTCTTAACCATAGCTGTTTTTCTTGCTACTATTGGTAAGTATGATATCATATCTTACAATATATGTTATTTTTAATAGATTTCAATAATTTGAAGTGATTCCAAAGGATTTTAAAGAGTTTAGGTTTTGCTTCAAAATTACAAGACATTTTCAAGACCTTCAAAAAATTGCAAGGGAATTCACAGGATTTAAAGGGATTTACAATATTGTAGGGTATTTTAAAAGATTCCAAGGAATTTTCAAGAGCTCTAAAAAATTTTAAGGGAATTCCAAGGATTTAAATTATTTTAAGGGATCACATTTTTTTTAACTTTTGGTTCATTTTGCTGTTCAAGTAAGTCGTCTTTTCACTTTTTGAAAGTAAATTAGGCTGCGGCAGCCCTTCTAATAATACATTAGAAATTTAACAATTAAATTTTGAAATTGTTTTATTCCATTTATGGAAGATGCTATATTAAAAATGTGACAAGATTAGAATTTTGGTCTTTAAATATAAGTGGTCAGAAAAAATTAAAAAATAATCAAGAAGAAATCAGGGAAAAGTCAGGGAATTTTGACAATAAAGTTTTTCGACCACACTATATATTGATTGTGTTTCCCAATATTAGTCGTTCTAATTAATATTTTCATTTAGCCATGTCTATTTTTTTCTTACAGAGTTAGGAAATTCGGAAGATTCTCCTGAACGTAAAAGACGTAGACAGCATACGTCTGCTCGATCTCCAGCTCCTGCTCCAGTCCCAGTACCTGCTTTTGTTTCAGCTTCAGCCCCTGATTTCCATCAACCAAGCCTTGATCTGCCATTGAGCCGCATGGATACAGACGAATATCCTTCACGCCAACAGGGAAGAACCACTGACCCAAACCTTAATCAGCCATACAGCCAGAGCCACACATGGAGCCACACGGACTTTCTCGAACATCCTCACCAACAGCCATTGAGCCGCCATAACTTTCTCCAATATCCTATACCCCCAATGGGAAGAACCACTGAGAGCCACACGGACTTTCTCGAACATCCTCACCAACAGCCATTGAGCCGCCATAACTTCCTCCAATATCCTATACCCCAAATGGGAAGGACTACTGACCCAAACCCTAATCTGCCATTGCGCCGCACAGACACGCTCAACTGTCCTCTACGCCAAATTGGCAACCGTGGACCCAACCCTTAATCTACCATTAGGCCGCACAGACACTCTCGAATATCCTCTAAGCCAACAGAGAAGACATAATCATTAATCAAGTAGATTAAAAAATTTTTTAAGCAATTCGTTTTGCGAACCAAAGTTAGATTAAAAAGTAAGATAATTTTTTGACTAAGAACTAAAAATTAAAATGGACTTGATATGTTTGTATAGACATTTATAACAGATGTTAATGTGCTGAATAGAAAAATTCTTTATTAGGTTACACTTTCTTATGTATATATTTCCCTTGCCTTATTTTCTATCACGTGTGTTATTAGAAAAGCTAGGTGTATATTATTTCGATTTTTACGAGGTAGAATCGAAAAATATTAATCTGAGACGACAAATGTTCCTACAGCATAACAGAGCATTAAACCGGAATGCTGTTCTATTATTTGGACTAAATCATCTGAAGAAGTGGAAAAGCCTTTATCTTAATTCTTTTTTGCGAAATTCTGAATATATTACTTATTGAAAAATTAAGACAATTAGTATGTATCGAGACTATATTACACTTACTAATTGTAATCTAATGCACTTATGGGCACTGAGTAGTATTACGGTATTTTCCGTAACGTTAGCCCTGAACAAGCTAAAATTATTAGGACCATTTATTTAGTAGGATCCGCTTCGGTTTAACAGTTCAGTAATATATCATGTTCTTTCTGAATCTAAATTAATACCACTAATTTCCATCAGACCGCTGCACATTTTAAGTTACGCAAACAACAAAACTTGCATAAAAAACTGATAAATAAACTTTTCGCTTTAATTGCCTGGAGATCGAAAGATGAACTACTGTGGTCCCTATGTCTAAACAACTCTTTAATATTTTGTGTTCACTGGGTTGACGTATACAGAGTTCATTTAAAGTTTCTTGAGCAAAGAACTTTAATTTTCGTTAAACATTTGCTACGATGAATTGTTTTCGACTCAATATTTAGGGTTTCCTTTTATGTAAATAATAGAAAAGGAATTCTAATCAACGTTCAAGCTAAAACGAGAAAGATTGGATGATGTAAGTTCAAATTCCATGTGTCCCTTAGGTGCGAAATAGTCTTGCTTGCTTTCTTGACTTCATTAGGAAAATATGTGATGATTAATTGTTATCTGACAATAAATAAAATTTCTACGACGCGATTTTTCAAGAATCAACACCGCAATTTATGCGAATATCATTAAGTTAAGAAAACTCTATTTCTCGTTATATGCTATATTACGCAGTACTATTTTATGACATTGTTTTTCGCATGTTTTTTAATACCCAAATGTTTTTTGTTAACAAACAATATTATTATGGCAGCTTTTATTATGATAAGTAAGATACTTCTATTTCTGTAACTGTGTATATTATTGCGTGATAAAAATTATTTTTGTTTTCTCTAATTATGTACATTTATCGTAAATAGATATCGTCTGTAAAACACTTTTTTTACGTAAAAGAATTTGAACTTTCGATCATTCAAATAATTGTTGTTAAAATTTTTTAAAATATGAGTTACGAAAAAATTAATAGCAAACAATCGATAAACGATTTTAAAACAAAGTAATTTTTTCTACAAAAAACTACTATAATGAAGAGTTTGTTTAAATGAATCGTTTATAACAATTAACTTGTCTTTTAATTCCTTATTGATGTTGCTTGAGTATATGTTTATTAATTATTATCAATAGCGAGCTTATTTAAGCAATTTTCTTTCAAATACAAACTCATATTCTCAAAATTGCTAATTTTGTCTCTATATTTATTTATATATTGTTGCACACCAAATTCAATTTAAAAATCGAATAGTTTGAGAATTTAAAAAATTTTATTCCCATAATTTCTAAAAAAAAAAAAAAAAAACCTACAAGGATTATGAACAGTAAATTCCTGTCTTTGAAGACTGTGCGTTGTCTATTCTATTCGTGGTCGTCCATATACCACCTGGGCAATTTTTTACCATTTTTCCACCCTTGACGGAATCCAAAAGGAGCGGCGAAGTGGCTGAAATTCTTTTTTCCTTGAAAACATGAAAGTCCAAACAAAAATTAGTGCAAATTTTCTAGTTTGTCATGTTATTTTTTAGAAAGAAACTCGTAGATTCAGGAGAACACGCGCTGGCGTGGATTTTAGCGGGGGGGGCGCGGCCCCCCCCCCAACTTCCAACATGGTATATGTATATCCTCTTATTTGGACTTACATTATCTGAAGGTGTGAAAAACCCTGTTTGTTAATTCCTTTTACAAAATCATGAACACTTTTTTTCTTGAGACTATATTACACTTACTAATGGCAATGAACTGCACGTACAAAGGGCTAATTAATGTTTGTAACTAATGTTTGTAAATGCGACTTTAAACGGCACATACCGCAGGGTTTGCAATAAATTGTGCATGTGGTTATTAAATGGCTCCGCCATTTGCATTCATCTGTCACTTTCTTCCCTAGGAAAAGAAAATTCGATTTTCGACCCGCTCCACAGGCGTCGAAAGTCGAATTTTCGATTGACGTATGATGAAAAAGTCATTTCCGATCCTGAGAATTACTTGCAGCAGCATACTTTTTCAGGAGAGCTTTCATGATATTTAAAAACGGATTGATCGCTATAAATAACAGTACCATTTAGTGGAATCCGCTTCGGTTCAACAGTTCAATAAAATAGAAACGGGCATTGGTCGTTCGAAAACGTAAGCGATTCGTTTTAGAGCTAAATTGCTTCACGGAGGCTGATTCTATATAACAGGGTAAAAAGTCGATAGTGTGGTTCGATAATTGTGCATAAACGTAATGTCGATACAAACGAAGTGACGTAATTGCGAATGTGTGTGTGCATCTGCAGTGCACCTATGTTGTTATATTATATACCTATGCGAAATTTCACTAATTACTAGTGAAATTCTACTAATACAATTGGAGAAAAGTAAGCCACTATACAAAGATTAGTAGAAAATTGATTTAATTATTCATACGAAAAAAGTTACATTTCACGAAAACAGATGGTTTCGCTTAAACAGAATGAAATACAATTACTTTTTTGAAAATAAAAGGGAAACGGCATTTTCATATTTTAGGGGTCTTGAAAGAAACATCCTAACCTCTATTTTAAAGTGAAAAAAAGGAAGAAAAGATCCATTTTAAATCAAAGTAATGAATACTTTTGATTTCCATTTTTCATTTTTTAGTTGTCTGGAGATTGAATGAAATTTTTAATGTAAACTAAATGAAAATATCATAAAATAGTGCTTTATAAATTAGTTTAAACCCGAAATATTATTTATAATAGAAAACCTCTATTTGAGATATTCATTGATGGTTTTCCCGATGTCAACTACCCGATATTTAAGGTTCTCTTTAACGCAAATAATAGATAATACATTTAAATCAAAGGCCAAAGTAAATCAAGTAAGATTTTATTATTATATAAGTTTGAAATTTGCTGTGCCATCTTAGGTGCAAAATAGTCTTGCCAGCTTTCTTGATTTTATTAGGAAATATGTGATTGCTAACATATAATTTTAAAATGAATAAAGTGTGTGACGCATTTTTTCAAGGTTGAACACGGGAATTTATGTCAATATCCTTAAATTGATTAAAATCTATCTCTCGTTGTGTGCTATATTACGTAGCATTATTTTACGATACTGTTCTTCACTGTTTTAAACTACCGAAAAACATTCTCAAGAATAAAATAATATATTATTAAGGCAGTATAAATTATCATGAGTCAGATATTTCTTTTTCTGAAAAATCTTGTTATTGTATGATAAAAAGTCTATTGTTCCCTTAAATTATGTATATACAGTGTGTTTTTTTCAACTTGAGATATCGAAATATCTTAGGAAATACGCATGCTACGAAAAAAATGTCCGTATTAAAAACTTTTTATTTTCAAGGGAGAAAAAATGTTAATGGGAAACTCAAGTTTTTATTGCAGATTCAGATTCTTTATTAAAAAATACGTACGTTTTATTCGAATTTTTTTTCGATTATGGATAGATGGCGCTGCAATGATCCCAATGATGACAATGCAATGACCAGAGGGTGGGGTAAATGTTTTCGAAGTCGCTTCTCCACCTCGCTAATAAAGCTTTTTTTAATACAGAAATTTTTTTCTTACGATTCATATTTCTTGAGATATTTCGATGACTCATGATGCAAAAAACAGCAGTTATGTCGTCAATCTGTACCGTCTGTACACATTTAAATTGGGACTGAAGATTTATGAAATACAAGTATGTTAAAAGAATAATTTTGACCTCTCCATTCCATCTTGAAAATATATATGACACAATGAAGAATAAAAAATCAGATAGCGACTAGTTTGTGTGCTGGAAGCATCAGAATACCCATTTACACGGCTCACCAAATTTTCCATTGAGCAGATTTTTCTCTATTTAGAAGAAATGCAGTTCGCTATTACTCTGTTCGTACCTTTGGCTATTTTCCTTACTTCTATTGGTAAGTACAACATACACACCCCCATACATCTATAGATAATTACTTAGAACATTGTATCAGACATTTTTTAATTGATGAACGTTGAATTGAATTAATTTAATAATTTTATAACCTTTGACCACTACAAAGCTTCCTCTATAGTCTATAAGAAAGCAAAAACGTTCAAAATTACATACTTTTAAGATATGATCATGCTATGAGTTGCTGTCAAGGTACAATATTTTGGCGGAATTTCATGAGCTTCCCGACGGTTTTTAGAAAAAGTTTCTAGCTTCTTTTTTGAACGACTTTAAAGACAACGGTGATTTTTAATAGAACTCGCGCTAGTCGTATTGACAATTTCTGATGGTAATGTATTTTAAAATACTTCTGCAAAAAGAAATTGTTCCAGATGTGACCTTAATATAGAGAATCACCCATATATAAGACAGTAAATTACATTTATTGTGCTTCCCTATATTAGTCATTCTATTTAATATTTTCATTTAGCCATTTCTATTTTTTTCTTACAGAGTTAGGAAATTCGACAGATTCTCGTGAACGCAAAAGACTTAGACAGGGTGTGCCTTCTCCTCCTCGTGGTAGATTTGCTGAAATTCCAATTGAGGAACGTGTGACTCTTGGTCATGGTCTCTTAGCGAAAGCCCCAGAGGGTGGTTTTCGGAAAATTGACCCTACTTACAGTATTATGAAAGGCTTGGATGGATTCACTCGTTTAGTGATGGATCACACTGGGTATATCAGTGCAATATATTATCCAGGAGCCACACCGGGAACTGAGGTAATGGTCCAAGTGAACATGCGTGTCCCAACATATATTCGCCCCCTGGACGAACCAGCGTTTTTTCCAGAACGTGTTCTGCAATTTTTACATAGAGGCCTTTTTCAGACTTTCCCTCAGTAAGGTTGTGGGTGAAACCTTGAGTCAAGAGTGGATCTAGAATTTTGGGTATCAAAAGAGTACTTAATTTGTGAAGTATGCGAACAAAACATGATAAATCCATTACTTGAAAAAATTGATTATGCATGGTTTTAGCATTTTTAGGACTTGAGAAATATAATTATTGGCCCTTGGATCACGAAAGAATTCCATCCCATTAAAATTGCGCTCAAAAAATGTTGTAGCCTTCAAAGTATAGAAATTGAAAACCGTATATTTTGTATTCGAGTGTTTAATATGTAGTAAAAACTGCGTAAATTAGAGCGCAAGAACTTGAAAGTTAAAAAAAAATTTAGTAACTTATGTTTTCCAAATCTGCCACTTTTGAATATTTGTTTGTTAAATTGTTGCATATTACATAACATTAAACGTCTTGCAAAAAAATCTTGTCAAAAACATGTCGACGTGTAAGTATATTATACACCTAACATCATAAAACCCTCAAAAACAGCATTTTTTAAATGTTTAAAAAAAATTAACTTCGTTCTCATGATCCAAGTGGAAAATTCCAGATATAAATAGTCAGCATTATCAGCTAAATGAGAGATTCTGAAGAAAAAAAAAAGAGATTTCGTAATTAAATAGTTATTTGTGATACAAGTGCGTAAAATAGGTGATTGTATGCGAGTGTGAATTTTGCAGCATAAGCCGGAGGCTCGAAGCATGAGTCGATGGTTAGCGCACGAGCGAAGCGAGTGCGAAAACATAGACGAGTGCTTCGAACCGCAGGCGAATGATGCAATCACACGAGTTACTAATCACCTAGGCGCACGTGTATCACACGCTATTTTTTGCAACGCCCGTCCGAAAAAGTTGTTAGGAGGTGGTAACGACAAATACTAATTTTATATTGCATAGAGTGGAGTGAAAGAATTAAAAAAA